>WSXT02005966.1:0-14887 GCA_011762715.2 Neuroterus valhalla | reverse complement strand
CTACTGTCTCGTATATGGCGTCCAACGTCTGCAAATATCCATCCAACGAGTTGGCTATACGAGCCAACGCGTTGGCTATACCTCCCATTCAGAGGCTGCAGGAGGTTGGTCTATCATTCTGACCAGATACTATAACCAATTATTTCTCAACCAACAAAAAATGGATGTGTCAACCAACCATTTTTCTGAGTGTATGGGGGGGGGAAAAACATTCAGAAATTTCTACATAAATGCTCAAGTATAAAATAGTTGAATCTCGAACGAAACAATTCAGCTTCATTCAAAGCTTGAAAATAAGAGAAAAACTTCTAATTCCAACCGCAGAGGATCGTTTTATTTCCCGAAATACAAAGAAGATCAATTTTCTAGCACAAAAATACAAATTTCCATCCAAATAAATCAATTTTCACCAAATGAAATTCCGAGGGAACTTAAAGGGCACAAATAAGGTACTCATATTTAAATATTCATGGAACTTCGGCTATTCAGGTTCATTCAAAGCTTGAAAATAAAGGAAAAACTTCTGATTTTAACCGCAAATGATGAATTTATTTCACAAAATACCGAGAAGATCCATTTTCTAGCACAAAAGTACAAATTTCCATCAAATTACAAAGAAAACTTTGTGCAAAGTAAAGTAGATATCTGATATTCAAGCCCCGAAATTTCCTAAATTTCTTCCAAGTTTCAAGAAGTTCCGGCAATACCATGGACTGCAATCTTCTAAAGTGGCATAAACACTAACTATCCTTGAAATTTCAAGATCCAATAAACCCTTTGAAGTACCGTGAAACTGTCTGGAAATGTTTTCAAATCCTATGACGTATTTTAAAAATCGTGTTGTCCTGTGGAAAGCATTTTGTTAATTGTAAATTTCCGTTAAGCAAATAAAGCTACTTGCTCAACAAATATTTTCGTTTATCGTTTTGTCTCAACAACAGCGTTTAATATAGTTTTCCATCTTATATTCCACATTCGAATGGATAACCCTTGTGCATAAAAAAAATCAAATGACCTTGTGCAAAAAAAAACTGGCATTGAAAATGTTCCGAGCCACTGCACTGGTATAAACATATACATACAGACAAACACTCGAATTACTTCAGGAAAGAAACATCTGTCGATGGCGCTCTCTAGTCTCTTCCATTCAGAGCCAACATGGCGGAATGATCGGTGCATGAACTGGTAGTTAGGCTTACCCACGAATTTGCGGTTCTTTTTCATGTTTTTTCCTGCTCTTCGTTTTGCTTTCTCTGTTGCTCCCATTGCTTCTAATTCCATTTGACCGAGAGTGTTTACTTGGAGTAAAGGTGGAAGGTGGAAGTTTGTTCGTCACAATAACTGTGTAAATAGGAGGATCGAAACTCGACGAGCCGCGTTGATCCTCCCTTGAAAGCCAAGTGCTGGGAAGATACTTGTACATGTTTACTTGTTTACACAAAAATAGTATGAATTGAAATACTTGAGTGTTGAAAATCTCTCAATTTTTAATGGAGCAGAAGTCTCGCTTTGAAATTAGCAATTTTAGTATTCACTTCTGTAAATATTGGGAAATATTTAAAGGATCATAGAGAAAGTAATAAGTGAGGCAGTAATGGTAGTTGAATTTAGGGATCTTGAATATATTCCTTTGGGATTTAACTGTTCCCCCCTGTAATTTTGAATGCTCTAACATGTCAGTAAATCCTTTTATACCATAGGAATCAAGATATTATATGCTTTCTGGATCTGTGTTGCTCCAGAATTGCAATAAAAGTCGAAAACGTCACATTTTTCAACGGTTTTAGATCCTATTCTTCGCAAGTCGAGTCAAGGAAAGAACTACAAAAGCTTTCATCGTAAGGGTAAGCTCTAAAATCTTACGGGTGTGAGGTGGGTGTCCACGAAAAATAGGATCGTAACTTTTATAACGGCCGATAAATGGCTTACGACGTAGTTAGTCTATGAAAGTCGGTGCAGATGCCAGCAGCAACAGTAACAGAAATATTATGTAGTTTCAAAGGATAGTTAACTTAGTGAATTCTGAATTACTTGTATCACTTTGTAAAAAATCTAGGCATGAATAAGAGCCAGCACATTGAACTATGAAACTTTTTAGTAACAGAGACACTTAATTTCTACACTTATTTTATCAACAATCGTTTCGATCGACAATTTTTTTCCTCACACTGTTCACATCAATCACGACTGCCATCAGCTTTGATTGGTTACCTCGCTCACTGGTTCTGCCATTTTATTCATAATTTTTTGCATGTCTTTCCGGTGGGAAGAAAAAAGGTATCAAGAAAAGCAATTCGCAGGAAGGCATCAAGAAGACCGATCCCCATCTTCGATCGATACGTACCGATTTACAAATAGAGTTGAATTTATCTAAATCCAATATCTGACGGTCCTAAGCCATTGACTTTGATTATCGATCGACGCGATCTTGCCGACTCTGAGAGTTATCCTGACCCGATCTCTCTTCTCTTCTTTTCTGGAGGACGTTTTGATCGAGACTGGATCGATAGCCAGCCACACTGAGGGAAAGAGAATCGGTGGCTTCTTTCTCCCTTAATGTCCAACGTATAACAAGAAAATTATCCACTCGAGAACATTTTGAAAATAGGGGAGAGGTCGGCTGAGTATTCTTGTCTATTGGAAAGGAGGGGTCGGAATTTCGGCAAGGTTGGTAACACTGTTTGGTTGCCCGTACTGGTGTCCTCCCGATACAATGGACGCGAAAAATCATCCATTATTCTCGGATCGGAGGCCCCGACGATGCCTTCGTCTCGGGACAATGGAGTACGCCCATATATCACTCGAAGCTTTTCCAAAAACTGCAGTTCAATGAGTTCCTTCCAAGGTGCCCACGATTGGGAAACCGAACCATGGCTTGCTTGTCCATTTTCCTCGACCGCCTGCCCCACAGCCTCCAAAAACGGCCAACTCGAAATCTAAACCATTTCCAAACTAGAATCTCGTTCCAGTAGCCTCCTCTCCTGTTTTGACCTTAGAAAAGTCGTTCCCTTTTTTAAGAGGTTTCTCACTCTTCTTGGAATACGGGAGGGTCAGACATAAAGAAGAAGGAAACATCGCTTCTGAGTTTAGGTATCAGTTCACGGAAAATCTTTTTTTTCTCTTAATTGTCTATGCAGTTCCTCAAATATATGTACATTGTGAGCTCTACACCTGAGAATTTTTCTGAGAATTATTACTTTCTAAGGTTCATTACTCACTGTCTCTTACAATTGCCATAACTTTCTGCCACAAATGAGTTTTTCTAGGTAAAATTGTTACACATTGCGTAAAAAAATTCATATTCATAATCATGCTCGTGCCGTATATTGATTCTGTTAAAAAAAAAAGCTGGAACGATTTCAGATCCGCTGTAAACAGGTCGCGATACATGAAAGATAAAGTTCTCCTCGTTTCTAGGAGAGAGAGTATCATAATATATGGATCCACATCCACAGGTAGGCTGGCTACCCAAATTTCGCCCTTGACGAATTTTAGTTTAGACTTGAGAAGCTGCGACTCTTCTCGGCAATCCTAGCTGCCAGATACGATTGCGATCTAGATTTTTCTAATCCAGTCATTTGTGCATTATTGTCTTCTATTTGGAAACTTGGACGGGTTCGGATAGGTAGGCAGATAGCTTATGAAGGCAAGAAGATGGGGTAGGTAGGTATGTATCCAATCCCCGGCCTCGTCGAGCTAAAACGATTATAATAACTATTTTATCCCGCGCGGATCTGAACCATTGTGCTCCCCATTCTGAAAGTCATAATACGATATCCACACTACCACGAAAACACTTGGAGGATCGTGGCAGCATCCTAGGATGGCGGACGCTCGATTTGGAGTTTAGTATACATGGTGCCTTGGTACACCAACACTCTGACAAAACTTTTTATCCATACATACATATATACATTCATATATTTTATACAGGGATACATTTATATTGTATATACATGTATGGATATCCCGCACACGTGCGTCAACGATCATCCTCCTTGACTGTTATATGGTATACTGTATAGGTACGAAGGGGCACACCAGCGGCAATATTTCATGGTATATTGTTGCCATCTGCACACGCAACCCCGCGCGACAGAATAGAGGATGTAGGACGAAGCTTTTATTTATCTGCTATTTATTTGTCGACGTGCTGCCGAGCGCCCTGCCCTGCCGAAGACAGAATTGAAAAGTTATTAATTGTCCTGCTTCCGTGCCACCTCAAAATTTCAGACCAACTCAAATTCCTTGCCCTTTTGGCATAGACCTTACAATTAATCCTTCTATTCTCACTTTCAAAGTATCAAAGCTCGAGATCCTTTCAAAGATCACGATTTGCTCTTAATTGAGTGAAAACTAGGGTTCCACTCACAATAGATTACAATTTTCGAGGCGTATAAATCTTACTTATTATGCATGTATCCAATTTGAACAATAATATTATTTGTGTGAAAAGAACATTGACGTTATTATTTTTTTTGTCAGGAAGTTTCTTTCGTATTTTACTAAGCATTACTTACAGTACATAAAATATTTACGAACATTTCAAGGAGTGATACTCTCCTACATTATGAATATTCAAACTTCTTTTGCATTCGTTTCATGGCATTTGTGCACACCCAACAGGAAACTGAGTGATTTGAATATAATCTATGTCACGACGATAACTCGTCGGAACTACCATCGTTATCAGGCTTTTCGCACGTGAGACGAATAAGTACCACTGTATCTTGCGGATATCACTATAATTAATTAGCTTGATCCGGGATGCATCCTCCTTGTGAAGAATCAGACTCAGAAAAGCTAGAAGGATGTCAAGGCTTTGAGCAGATAGAAAGGGAATATCAGGTGGTAAGATTTGCGCCTGCTTTTGTTCAAAATATTTTATTATGTATTTCCAAGTTCTATTAATATCAGGAGTCTTTTTTCTTTAGTCTTCTGAAATTCTGAAACATTTTGAGTTGGAGAATCACATTCTACTCTTTGAAGCTATCTCGAATTCACCCTCTTCGTTGTAAGAAGAGTAGTGCAAACGGTCGCCATTTTTCTCATAAAAAATCCGCCAACTTTGCGTTTCCGTTTTGCGCCTCCGCTCTTCTCAAGAGTGCCAGGAGGCTCAGAGGGGGTCGCTGGTATCATATATTCCAGTCAACTTCCGGTAGAAATAAATAAAGTCACGCCACACGATTCTCAGGCGTTCCGCCGTCGTTGCGCTCCGGCCATAGCAGCCATTCGCGTGCAGGGACTTTATCTCCCGATATCTCCCATTCGCTACTATAAGCAGTAGCCCCAAAAAGTAGTATCTTGAGGTTCGAAAAATTTCCTTAAAGTAATCATTTGAGAAAAAATTATCCAAGTTGTATTTAAACTTAAATCCAAATGATAATCATCAACACTCTACTACGTCATTGTTTGCTTATTCATTAGGATAAAACACGTGGTATGATTATCTGCAGATTGTTTGAAGCATACTAAGAAAATGACTAATGTCCTTATTTTTCTTTTCCAGGAGAGAAGCCCTTTAAGTGCGAATTCTCTGGCTGCGACAGGCGATTCGCGAATAGCAGTGATCGAAAGAAACACAGTCACGTCCACACGTCAGACAAACCTTACAACTGTCGAGTTTCCGGCTGCGATAAGTCCTACACCCATCCTAGCTCATTGCGCAAACACATGAAGGTATGTTTCTATTTCTCTAATTTCAGAAATATAATTTAGTTATATACAACAATTTCAATGCACTTTTTTACAAAACCACCATATGTTGAATACTTTTGAGACAAAAATCAATTCTCCCTGATCTACCCTTGCTGCTGTGATTGAACAGAAGTGTGTCTGCTACATACATTCCTAAATCTTCTAATGCAATTCAAAAATTTCTTCATGAAAACCAATTCTAAATATAAAATGTATATCCCCCATCTCAAATGCAGTCCAACAGCATAACTCAACTCATATTTGAGAAGTTGAACGGTTGCCATTTGAAAAAGAATCCGTAAAGGCCTAAACCCTCCTGACCTTCCTTGATGATCTTCCGCAAGTAGCAGAAGAGCTGGCGTTCTGTCCATCTTCTGGAGAAATAAGGGGGAGAGAAGTCAGACCTAGTGAAGTTTACGCGCGACCGAGCATGGAATCTTAATGGGAAATTACCTGTAGACCAGAACAAAACCACTTTACCCAACTCCCGAGATACGTGTTCAATATTGGTAGTATACAGCTGCTGCTGATGATGATGGCGATCTTGATTTTTCGCCGCCGACGTCAAATAATTCGCGGAAGCCATTCCCAGAGATTTGCCCGATGGGTTTTGGAAAGGAAGGTTCTAGAGCTCTAGAACGAGGGACAAGACATTCTTCTTGATGTTGCAATCCTTCCTATCCGATTCAAATCCTTTTGATTTTGGCCTTTTTTCATCAAGCGTTACTCCTATTTTAAACTCCCTTTTAAGATAAATACTGCTGATACCCTCCCAAAATAAATTACTTCTTAAAAATAACCTTAACATGCAATGTTGATTGAACTTGTATATCTAAATTTCAATTTCTTGTTTTCAGGTGCACGGAATGACATTAGGAGAAGGAAAACTCGGAGGCGGATATGAGAGTGAAGGGGAAGAGAGCAGCAGTAGTGGAGGCAGTTTATCAGTAACGGGACACAATGAGTCACCTCAGCCCCAAACAGTTGTATCTGCAACAACAACATTAACAACAAATCCCCCATCATCGCACCTCTCATCCAGAGGAGCAGAATTGACGGAATGGTATGTCTGTCAACCATCTGCAGTCGGTCCTCAACACAGCCCCCTGCCAGGTCCACCTCCTCACCATCTTGGGCATCACTTTAACTCTCTAATGCATCATCAGGCCGCTGCTTACTAGGTTGCTTTCCCTAAGAGTTCTGACATAACTCTGGATTAGTACTACCGTGAATGTGTGGAATTGACCTGCCCAGAACGATTATCATGATTTGGCAGAGCGTCGGATTCTTCTAAACAGGGATGGTCAAAATCCATGCATGATTCACCAAATCACTAATCGAAAACAGGATGACTAGTTCTGTTGGGCTGATCCAGATGAAGAATGTCTACTGCTGGGAATAGGTCAATTGAAGATCGGTTTGATTTATTTTCGATGTTTGTCATCGACGCTTGGCTGTGGAACCTCTTTGCGAGAATCGATTGTTCGAATCAGTTGGCTTGATCGAAACATTGCACGTCGAGATATTTTTGATGTTACCTGATCAGGACTTATATTATTTCTTATCACAAGTTATTAGTTTTCATCGTGTCTAATCCTCAAATTATTTTCATTAATAAAAGGATCTGAATTTCGGATCCTGCAACCTGAACTTAAAAACCTTCAAACATTCGGATATGTTCTTTTTAGTGTACAATGCACTTGCTCAGTTTTATTATTTACTTGACAATATCCAATTTGAAAAAAGTGTCTGCCATAAAATACACAATAAATTCTTCAATTTAATCCACCAATGATCATGCTTCTGAATAGTTACAGTGCCTAAAACATGAAACGAAAAGTAGTTTGAAATTGCTCAGCAAATCTGCACTAGCACAGATAGTTTTCAATGTTCAAGACACTTCCAATTTTGATCCCAATATAATTCTATAGAATCATGATTTGGTTCTGTGATTATGATTCATCATCTACAAAAAAAAATACAAAAATTTAGTGGCACAATCAATGAAATGTTCCTTATTTTCTGGTATTTCTATTCTTAAGTTTCCACGACCCAATTCTAAGAAGACACATGAAATAAAAATACCTTCCTATTAGTAGATATTTTTATACATATCATATGTCCTCAAAAAATGAGAGAGTGGGAGCTTAACAATTTTGAAAAAAAAATTTATTTTAGGTATTGAGGATCATTAGTTAAATCAATTTTTTTTATGAAGACGCGAAACTTTGACGGTTTCAAAATATTGTTTCAATCTTCCTTATGTTTTACCACAGAGAAAAACTTATTATTATGAGTTACTTTTTTTTATTATGAACCAAAATTTGGAATTGAATTTCTAGATTCTTTTTTTTTCTCGCAGAGCAGTATTGAAATGTTTTAAAAGATTCCGTTTTCATTTAATGTACGTACGGCAAAGTATCATGAGTATATCTTTGAGATCTCAAGTTAAAAAATGGTGTAGCCTAACCGAAAAGTATGACATCATTCGATAAGATACCAAATTCGATAAGCTGAAATTTCTGAATAAAAATTCATTTCCTATAATTATGAAATATTCAATAAAAGCTTTCAAACAATTGGAAATAGTTCTCAAAATATGATTTAATTTATACTGCATCGGATTCTATTACATTCAATTAGATGATAACCTGAATGATTGAATCGAAAAATAATAAATTAAATCATGCGTCTGGAATCAAACCAAGTCTTTCTTAGTTCGCTCTTTGAGAAGATTATTTTATCCAAAAGGTTTATTGCTATTGATTGAATGCTTCCAAGTTTTCGAATGAAAAAAATGAATTATCTAATACGAAGATAGAATCCTATGGTAGGTGTCGTTCTGAAAATGACATTAGAAGAATGTACAAGTGCAACCACGTTCGTGCCTCAATTTATTTCAAACCAAATATTGCTAGCCTCAGATTTTCGATGTGCACGCGCCTAATACGCTTCTTTATAGTCTACACCTGAAATCTAGTAATACAAATTAAGAATTAATAGTTTCCATTCTCTTAACATATTTTTATAATATTCTTGACGAGACAATAATCATGTGAAAAGTGACATAAAAAAAGCATCACCCACTAAATTTGGGTAAAAATTCTATCGACATTTCGTTCCTCACGATATTTTTCAAAGAAAAAACATGAAATTCGGAAACAAAATAGATAAAACAAAGAAAATACAATAAGTCATGTGCAATATAAGATTATTTGTGTCATTTTGATCCAAAGTGGGAAAGAAAATTGTTGTTCGCAGTGATTATTAACTCGGGAATATTAGAGAAATTGTTGAAGAAAATATCGATGAAGGTGAATATATCTACGCGAAGATCTTCGGCGTGCTTTTATTATCGTAATAGCTGCAGAGGATGTATAGAAATTTGGGTAAAAATATTACAATTTAGCAATTTACAATTGACTTAGAAAGTTGGATATATAACTATGCACAATATTCGTAGAAATATTTGTGTACATTTTATATAACCATATTGTAGGAATATCAATTGCTATGTTAAATATTTTTACTTGAATATTATTTTTGAAATGGTGAGATTGTAAATACAGTGTGAAAGACTATGCAAGTATGTTTGAATAAGCGAACAAAATCTGCGCTACGTGTTCATTGTAAGATACGTAATGCGATTTTTATTGTGTGATATACTGTACATATTAGATATCTAGAAACCCTGAAAAATTGAAAGAAGTATGTGAGAATAATTGTAAAGAATGCCTGAAAGGGTAAATAATCTTAAGTAATTTTATAGGAGTAATTATTATTTCTCTCTGTTGTGTATACTGTATATGCTTAGCCACTTAAAGTAGTCATTGAAAACAGCGACTGTACCATATAATATTTGTTTTTCAAAGATTCGAAATATATTGATGATGCGAGGTATATTAAAAATGAGATTACATTTTTATTTTACCCTTGTGATCCACTTTGACTTCAGGGATTCTTTCATCGATTGCCTGAGGTCTCTGGGACCTTTTTTGGGCCGTTAGGACTATAGATATTTTATTTTCGTAGCAAAATTTATGAACGAACAAGATAATAAAATGCGCCACAGCATTCATTCCCCTTGTCGACATCTTGGGGGAATATCGACCTACGAAATATCTCGAAGCTCGATTCCGGTCCCTAGATTACGTCGCGTCGATAAATAATAAAACCCGCTCATAGCAAAAGCTAAGAGTTTATATAAAAATTTCTTTTTGCATCAGGTAACTGTTGAGCCTTAAGTAATCTTTCCACTTTATTAATATTTGAATTTTTATCAAAGATTTATTTTCTCTTCAGCATACTAACATTCTGTTTTAGCATACTAACTTTTTTACATGTTCATTGAGCATTGTCGAATTAGAGTTTTGTGAAAGAAAAGATGATTTATTTCCCAGAAATAAATTATTATTTCTATCACTTTATATTAATGTTTTTTTTTCGTATGACAAGCTAGTCCTGTTAATCAATGTACGAGCTGGTAAGATCGTAAGATAGAGAAAGGAACATGTATTAAGCTGATCGACAATCAGAATCTCTTCTATATTTTAGCAAGGAAGAAAAAGAGAGAAAAAAATGTAAAAAAGGTAAGCTGATGTCGAAGTTGCTGGCGGAATGTTGGAACTCTTGGCGCCACTATCCGGTCTAGGCAACCAAGAAAAGGAGTGATAGATACCATCGGTTTTGACGACCCATGAGTTTTATTGCCCGATATCTAGATGGATTCGTCAGATGATTTTTTGGCCGGGCACGGATGATTTTATTACATCTCGCACAGGCGCGCCGGAATTCAGTCGAGGGTGAGGGGGTCGGATTAGATCGAGATGACACGCCCCTGACGAGATCACGAAAGATAGGGAGTTACTCAAGGTGTCTGTAGATCTCGTGATTATGTGATCGATGATTTTTTATATTGCCTGCATCAAGTACGGTATTTGTCGATCCAAATTAATCGACCTCGTCAACGATCAGATATTCCGTTTAGGATTTACAATGATTGAAACTATAACTCGACATTTTCCGGTATAATTAAATACTCTGTTTACGAGAATGTTTTGTTCACCAATAACTAAACAAATCTTACCTAATCTTTCCTCCTGCCATAAGTAATCTGTGAATGGCGTCGTTTATCAATCAGTGTGCCTATGCTTTTTTATGAAAACAAGATTCATGTTGAGAGGCATATTGTCATAATTGATACGATGAAGTCACGCGACCTGACTCACAAAGTCAACCAAATTTTTTATCCAGACACGCGAGTCACATAAAATTGCTCGATTTGCAAACTCCTGTCTGGAAAAGAAGCTCAAAATTTCACCAAATGCACTAAAAATTGCTGTCGATAGGTCCACAAATCTGTCAAGTTTATTTGGCTGTGGATAAATTTTAGTTTTGCAAGGATCAGTGCCACATCACTGCGTCTTTATCCGATTTTTCAATAGAAAAGTCTCGTGATTTTTCTGTATATGAGAGTTAAGAATGTAATTTATAATAATAGCTGTCTGTAGTACAAGTGCGCGAAATGAGCTTTTTTTGGAACAATCATCCGAGAACGTCACTAGGAGATCATAGTATTTTTTAAAGTTCAAGTATTCCCAAGAAGAATTTCTCAACAACAGTAAAATAACGTACATCGCTCTACTTTTTTTCAAAGTGTTATCAGAAACCCTAATTCCTCATTTTTTACATCATTTACATCTTTCGCAGTAATACTGCGCAGTATCAAAGAATCTTTTTATTGCAATTAGGTTTTGCACTGTAAAAAAAGTAGTTGAAAATTACGAGCCGGTTTTCAAATGTTTCACCGTGATTAATGTGTTGATTCTATAAGTTCAATGTGAAATTGCAGTAATTGCAGTGTCATATTACAATATATGTAGAAATTCTACCATAAATTTTACCATAATATTACTATATTACCACATGAATCAGTGGGCATAAAAGTACAAGTGATTTCTTTGAAATCACAATATGTACTGTAATCCAATTCGCATGAGGAGCGTATGAAAGCAGAAAAATGGGAATTTTACGAGAATTTTGTATTTCCACTCTTATACGCTTGAAGTGTGCCATTTAAAAAAATCTGCCCGCTGCGCGGGCACACTCTCATCTCGCGCTTCGCTCGCAAGTTTGAGCGCGCCTATGGCGCGCGTATTTCGGATCTCGCGCTTCGCGCTAAATGGTAATCTCACTTCGCGCTCCGCGCTCGGCTCCCTACAGTTGTATATATACAGCTTGTGAAACTCAAAAGCGAATTGTCGACTACTTTGATTTGATGAGTGTGACTTCTCTTTCGTTAAAGCTTCTTCGTCTTCAACGAATACATTCTCATCGTGTGTCTCGTGCTGCGCACTCGGTAAAGTTTGTTCAAAGCAGTAGAGAAGTTTTGTTGAATAATTTTATTCACATGTTGTGTAGTTTTTCTAGAAATTCAATTTTTTTATTTTTTATTATATTTTTTAAGATTGAAATAAAAACTGCGCGTTCAATGGGAAAAATTATAACAAATTCACAGACATTTTTTGGGTGAATAACTTTTCTCTAGCAATCTTTTGTGTTAGCCTTATTCTTTTTTTCCATTTTTATAGTTATTTTTCCTGATCGAAATGAATTCATTTTATGGTTTTTCATAAGTAAAGCAAAAACTACTCGTCCTGTCCAAAAGTTAATTTTACCAAATTTGTAGATCCGTTTTTGGTGCAAAAGTTAGTTCATTTATATTTTCCCGTACCTTGCATAGTTTGAACAAAAAAAAATCTTTCCTTTTTCATTATTTTTTGTGCGATCAAAATTTGGATTTTCGATTTTTCGAGAAAACTCGAAAAGTTATCAAAATCATCCTGGAGGGCTCAAAAAAAGAAACATTTTTTTCTTTAAATTTTTTCTAATATCTTTGCGTTGTTTCGGAATCAGGAGGTCTCTAAACGTGGAGATTGCATAAATTCCGCGAAAGTCAATTTTCACGTAAAACCAATACCTTCTCATTATGATGAGAATGTAAAAATAAATTGACGAGCGGACATTACTCATCAGCAATGTCCAGAAAGAATGTTTCGAATTGAATAGTTTCTGATTAAATATTCGAAAATTCCATACTACAATTTTTTTCAGTTCAATAATTTTGAATTGGGAGGGTTTTGAATTGAATGTGCTTTAAACGAGAGAGTTGAAAATAAATGATCCCGAAGTATATAAATCTCTGATTTCAAAGTTGAACATTTTCAAAATGGTATGAATTGAAATTATGTAATTTCTGATTCGAAGCGTTCAAACTCAATTAATTGCAGATCGCGATTCTGGAGAAGACTTTTCCAGATGGAGTAGTTTCAAAATATTCTGAATTTATGAAATGTTTGAAAAAAACATTTTTCAGCTCAAAGCGTTCAAGATTTGAGAATATGACCTTAAATTAAAATTTAAGAAATTAAACTAAAAAATTGTACAAATCAGAACATTTTAAATTAATCATGGAATTATGGACTATTGAATAGTTTCAAATGATTATCTTTCAATATTCAAAAATTGCAGATCAAAATTTCCTAAAAAACAACAATTTCGAATTAGGAGAATGGATTCTCGAATAAAAATCGTTCACAATAGAATGATTTTATATTAGGAATCCCAAAAGGAGAGGTTTTCAAATCTATCAGAATTTTCAGCTCTAAATTTATAGACATTAGTTACGCATTCAAAGTCTCCCGATTTGAAATTGAATAAGTTTTAATCAGTATATGTCAAATATAAACATTTCTTAATTTACCTTTGAATCATAACATTTCGAAGAAAAATTTATTCAAGAACGTTCAAGATTGTATAACCTCATACAAGGGAAGAGAAGAAATTACATTACATTACAATTGAAAATTTGAAATTTGCCTTGAGTCAGAAATTACATAATTTAAATTGCTATCATTTTGAAATTATAGATACTCTCTTTAAAAGTGTTCAATTTTGAAATCAGATATTGATATACTGCGAAATAATTTATTTTTCAACTCTTCCGTTTAAAAAATATTCAATTTGAAGCCCTCCCGAATTCAAATTATTCAACTGAAAAAATTGTAGATTTGAATTCTCGAATATTTAACCTGAAACTATTCATTTCGAAACATTGCAAAATCATAAGCATAGTGTTATTGTTTCATGCAAAAAGCCAACTTCAGATTTTCAGGGGATAATTTTCAACCACTTTTTTTTTACAACGCAGCATTCTTTTCATCGAAAAAAAATTCAAAACATTTTCTCCCAAGCTAACTTTGATACTTGGTTCGATCAAAATCGATAACTCTGAAGAAAAAAACAACAGAGATATACCATTAGTATAGATAAGTATAGTTCTACATAACTCTTAAAATTTGAATTATTCAAACTGATGATCACTAATGAATCAAAATGATACGAATTTCAGTAGAAATGAACCAGAATTTAATTAAATAGCCTAACCTTGAATGAAATTTCAAGGGAAGATAAGTGATTCTTAAATTATCATTAAATTATACTAGCCAACAAATTGTAAATATTATTAGCTAAAACAAGCCATCAAAACATTCTCCGACAGTGATTTGGTCTTCTACTAACTTACATTGTATTTTGTTTTGGATTTTTCGGACAGCAAATTTTCCAATGCACTTGCGTGCAGGCGCTTGAACAATATCTGGTAGAGTACATGCTTTACCATTTTTATCGGAATTTTCATAAAATCTCATCAACTTTTCAACATAAGAAGCAAAAATACACTTTCTTTCCAACTCTGGATCGTCGTGATGTGGGAAGTATTTTATCTGCGAAGTGCGCATGTGCGCTCATTTCGCTGATGGGGAAGGTACATCAGAATGTGTCGCAATATTATTTCCGCATTGTTTCTAGAAATTGTTTTACTTTGCATATTATTTAGGTACATGGCACGGCTTTCTTTCAAGGTGGGTGTTGCAAAAAATATTTTGTTTTTCTAAGAACTTCTTCGTAAAAATTACATGAATCAACCGGAAATTTGGTGTAACACCTGCCCCTATGATATCATGGTGTGAATTTGTAACACAGTTTCTGAGTTGAGTCAACGGATGCATATAAGAGGATTAAAAGGATTATAATATAATGCTTCATATCGTGTGCCAGATTCCTTTTTTGATGTTCCTTCATTAAAATAACGATAATACTTATGTCACACAAAAATATATTTAGAAGGAAT
>WSXT02005944.1:0-14889 GCA_011762715.2 Neuroterus valhalla | reverse complement strand
CGACCTGTAAAAAGTTTTATTTTACCGTTTTCTTTTACAGACTTCCAAACGTGAGTCTTTTGAATTCCTGGTTGATCTTTGATTTTTTCTCATTCCAATAATAAAGAAGAGTTTTTATTAAAAACTAAGTGAAAGACAGTGAACATGAAACCAATTGAAAAGTATTCATAAAAATGCAATTACAGGCTTACAGAAATTTTTATGATAAATAAAAAATGTAAGAATGTAATTAAAGACTTAATTATAGTAATACTGTTATTTAAAAAATATTTTTGTATAATTGAAAATGATTAACTAAGAACTTGTGCAAACAAACGCTGAAAGTGAAAAAGATCGATTTCATTTTTTTAATTCCATATGACGCAAAACTGGAAAGTCCCATATAGCTTAAAATGTAGGTCTTGGAATCAGTATTGTTATTTCTTGTTGTATATGGAAA
The DNA here is from genome assembly GCA_011762715.2 of Neuroterus valhalla. Lineage (NCBI taxonomy): Eukaryota > Metazoa > Arthropoda > Insecta > Hymenoptera > Cynipidae > Neuroterus > Neuroterus valhalla. The sequence continues at coordinate 14,450 of WSXT02005944.1, read as the reverse complement.
TGACAATACAGGCCTATCTCAACACGCATGGTCCTTTGATCATTATTTTGATTTCGGTTTCAAAAACATAAAGATTTTAGCGAAAGAAATTATTACGTATCATTTTTTTTGCTATTGTAATTAGTTTTGATATAAATACTTTTTCGAAATCACACATACGAATCTTCATCAGAAAATGTTTTTTATTTTTTCAGAATCAAATTCTAACAAATTTCTTTCATTTGTACCTTGAAAAAGACACAAAAATGGGTGGAAACATCGGTGTATTTTATACCGTTTTTTAAACCAGAAAATATACATATATATATTGAACGTATGACCAAAATAATTTCGTTTTCCTCTTTTTATGAGAAAACTTCTTCATAAAAAAACGTTCAAAGAAGGGAAAAATTTGAGGCTTTGTCTTGAATTTTGGATAAAAAAAACGTGGCTTTCGAGAAAATAGAATTTGAAAAATTTTATAAAAATAGCAATTTCTAGCTTATTTTGATTCTTTTTCAAAGTGGTTAAGTCAAGCTGAAAGAATCCCTAAAACTACATTAAACAACATAAAGCAGCCACGAAAAATCCTGAAGACTACAAAAATATCAGGAATTTTCATTTTTCAGTTGACCGAGAGTCATTTTAGACGTTAAATTAAAAAGCAACATAAATCCTGTAATTTTGGTCCAGTCGAAAAATAAAAAAATACATGTCCCCTTATTTTGCACCTAGAAAAACATATTTCAATTTGGAGACAATCGGTGACATAAGTGTCGCCAGCCTGCATGATTTGAAATGGAATCGGTCATCAATTCATATACCTTGGTCCGGGACTGCTTGTTCAGATGATGCAAAACAAAGCATACATTTTATTCTTTTGATTACTTCAATATTTGTTATAAAATTACAATTCATAATGGGCAATTGAGCATTAATATTGAAACAAACAAATTTTGATCGTCTTGTTTCTATAACTATCAAAATTCGTAAATATTTCTGAAACAAACAAATGTTCAATCCATCATTTTTTTCGTATCTTATATAGTTTTGCTGGAAACTTGACTTTTAAAAAAAATATTTCTTAAGATTAAATCAAAAACCACAAAAAACACATTTTTTTCTGTCTCGTACAGATTGACTAAAAAATAGGTCTTTCATTTTTCATATTATTATTGTAGGGAACAAATTTGTAGAACTTTTTTAGATGAACAATTTTTGTCCATTATTTTTTTTTCGTATCTTGGAATTCTTGATTTCTGAGTATTTTGTTTTAATTGGTTGAAACCATAAACGTTGGTCAAAAAAGGCCTATTAACGGACTTGACCTCTCTTTTTTCGGTCCATAAAAACGTGTGACAAAGGGCAATCCAATTCGATTAGTCTTCGAAGAATTATGATATAAACGACGACAACAACAGCGACAACGACAGACAGAAGGACACCAACGTAAAACCTGTTTTTCTGGATTCAGGGGGGCCCGAAACGTGGAGATTTTATTAAATCCGCGGAAGACAATTTTCAAACCAATACAATGTTTCAGATTTGGACGGAAACACAGCATTGCTGATTGCTTACATGAAAGGAAATGGCAACTTGTGCCGAATTCTCGTAAAATCTGGAGCGTGCCTTGGGACGATGAACAAAGACGGGATCACGATATTTAATTATCAAGTGGCGACGAAACAATTGCTTTATAGATTACTAGATTCTTTGACGCAGGAAGCACCTTGGGCTGAAAAAGATCTCTGCTTGGAGTGTGGTACCAAGTTTTCATTGACGATGCGCAAGCACCATTGGTATGTTGAATTCAAACAGAAGTAAAATCAAATTAGAATATTGATTCCCATAATGCCGTGATTCAATGAATATCATTCTTTTCTTAGCCGACATTGTGGGAGGATCTTGTGCAGTAAATGTTCGGGTCAGGATGTTCCTATTTTGAAATTTGGACTGAATAAACCAGTGAGAGTCTGCGGGGTATGCTTTGACGTTCTTCAAGTCGGTGCTGAGTAATTCTAAGACTGGAGTAAATTAATCAAAGTTTATACAGCGAATTCTATCATTCCAAAGTGAAGTTGATTTATGAAGTTTAAATGTATATCGATATTTAGTATTTTATGTCATTATATATTAATTATAAATGAATTGTATGAAGTTACTAAACGATGATTGTTCTTTTTCTAAACGGACCTCCATTACACCGGTCTACAGCATTTTTGCGCACGAGTTATACATACGTTATTTTTATTGCTTACATACCTAGAAATAAGAATAAGGACGGAAAATAGTTCTGAATTTGTTTTTACGTGCAAAAAATGGAAATTCAAATCCATAAATATACATAAAAAATGGGAACAGAGATGATTCATTAAAGATACACAAATATCAATTTATGATTAATTCTTATAATACAAGTTTTGAAATAGAGTCCAAACGTTTGAAAATGAACAGTTTTACTTTTCCTGTCATTTTCAGTAGGAGTTACCCCTTATTAACTCCCAAATATAGTCCCTCATCATGCTTTCAGTATACTGGCCTTGGTAACGTTTCTCAAATTGCATTATACCTTGGTGGAAGCGTTCTCCTTGTTCTTCCGAATAAGCTTCCATATTATCTTTAAATTTATCTAAATAAGAGTTTAACATGTGCATCTTTAGAGACATTCTACATCCGATGATGGAAAAATTCATAATCACGTCAGTGATCAGCTCATCATAATTTTCAGCTGTATGGTTTAGAAGAAAAACATGAACTACTGCCTTAAAACTGTTCCAGGCTCTTTTCTCCTTATTGCTGAGTAACTGCAGGAAAATATCACAATCCATATTTTTTTTATTTGAGGGCCCACGAAGATTCCAGCTCTACTTTTTTCCTCCGAAAGCTTCGGAAAAAAAATTCTTCAAATATTTGAAAGCTTGAGACTCAAGATTAAGAACCTTCACAAATTGTTCAATAAGACCCAATTTAATATGCAATGGCGGCATTAATATAGTTTTAGGATCGACAATTTCTTCCAATTTGATATTGCATTTTTCTGCTTCGTACTCAGTATGCACAGGCCAATATTTTTTGCGGTAGTAAGCGGCATCATTTCTACTATCCCACAGGCGAAGATCACAGGAGTATTTAGTATATCCACCTTGCATTCCAGTCAAAAAACACACCATCTCGAAGACTCCAATAACTCCCCTCTTTTATTCCATATATTTCATTGCAGTTAATAGCTTTTTAATACCTCTCTTTCGACAGCGACAGCCCGCCAAGACCAACATTAATAAGGCGTGACAATGAAAAATATTCAAATTGCTATAACTTCTTAAAAAGCAAATATCGGTGTTATATATTGAATAACGTGATATTTGAATGATCGAACAAACTCTTGAACCTATTTACTTACATTTTATTCAACTTCCACATTCAATCATTGGTATACGGTAGATACAACTAAGTTTATTTGAGTGATAAGAAGCATGGCAGTGAATGAATTATTTTAGTTTGCTAAAGAGAGTTTTCGCCACGCAGTGGTCGACACATTGGACGTAGTCCACCAACTCCTCCATACAAGTTTCCGATGTATTGCTGCGAGAATTCACTCGGTCGTTACAGGTGTTCAATTTATCCTGAAGAGATAGGCATTTCTTCTCCTGCGCACAGGACTCCTGCAAGAAATTTCAAACGAATTGAAGAAGATTTCTCTCAATTTACAATAAAGTTGAAGAAAATTTATTTAAGAAACTGATAAACAGTTTGATTTTCCTGTATCCCTGTAAAAAGGAGAGCATTTAAGTGGATTACATGATATTAAAAAGTTGTACACTTCAATGCCTATAATGATAATAAGGATAATCATAAAAGTTATGCTCAAAAATTCGCGATAATTTAATACGTGAGTACTTGTGTAAATACTTCGCAATAATTGCTTACTTCTGGATAATTGAAAAAACATATATCTAAGGACAATTCAAATTCTCTACTCAAAATTGATGCTTCAACATGTATTCCAAATTTTATCTTCGCCGACTTCGCACGTACAAAATTTCTAGAGATCTAACCTCAAAATTCACGTTACGCTTCAGTCGATACCGTTGAATTAGGAACCACGATTAGAAGTAGAACAATTTAAGAGAATGTAATAATTGAAAAAATTATTTGCATTTGGAAATCCAATAAATGTAGTCCTCTTTCATTGATTTCGAAGTTATTACGTGTATTTTTTTTTTTTTTGACACTATATTCTATGAACTATATATGGATTATGAACATTTTCTCCGGGAAAGAAAAATGTTCATCAAATGAAGTACACTATAAACCCTGATATTTGCACTTCTGGAATAATTTTTAATACGAACTTTTTCAAGTTATGTAATATTTTACTTGAAAACTTACCTTGAGGACTTTTTGGGGATCAACGATTTCTTCCTCGTCGTCAGCTCTCACAACTGGCACGAATCGGCTGATAAAATTCTGAATAAGTGACATTTTACTTTGCAAAAGGTTTTCCGATTCTTTTTCTGAAAAGTCACTTGACAAAAGGAAAACACCAATTCCTCGAGAAAAGTCCAGATTTCTTTCACTCACAAAACACTTGCCAACAGAAATTTACCAAGTTCTCCAGGCGCATGCGCGACTACTGAGTTCAAACTATCAATTCTAATTTCTAATTTTTGCCTAAAAACAGGGTATTTTTGAAAACAAAATTATTTGTAAACGAAACAATAATCAATAATTGACTTTCTTTCAATTATTTTTTCTAAAAATTCCAGTTGGAGAAATTATTTTCTTTGATTTATGGGGAAATCATTCATAAGATACAGTAATACAGATCTATAATACTTGAAAAATGTTTGAGATTGATGACATTTAAATTGTTTTATTATTTTCGAATAAATTGCTGAACTTTAAACTAAATTTTAGTTCCTGAATATAAATTACCCGCTCTCTGCGCAATTTGGACAAAAAGTGCAGACGACAGTGACGACACAAAGAATTCTCCTCAACTCTTGAATCTGATTAGTCACCTGCCATGATCTGACACTATAATGCCCCTCGAATGAAAGAACCACCAATAAATAATGCTTCTATTTTGTACTCAAATTACGGCATCATCCAAGTTTTTCCAGTTATTATAAAGGGCAAAATGACAATTAATAACAATAAGAATATGTCAATTTTTCCTGAGAATCCTGAACTGTGTCATCAGAATACAGAAACTCCAGGTATTTTTGACATCGTAGAACGATATTCTACGTCTCAAAAAAACAACTGAAAAAATGTTCAGTATTCAACGTTTTCCGACACGTTTATTAATTTTTCTTTGTTTGCTATTGAAATTCCATATTTCTTAATCGGAAAATCTTGAAAATGGGTCATTTTTCTAGGTTAGGTCTCGACCTTGTCCCTTTATAAAAAAAACTACAAAAAGCCCTTGCCATAAATCAGACAAGGATGGAGTCATCCGAAAGTTCGGAAAGTGCTAATTTTTCCGACAAAAGAAAACTTGTGAAAATAAAACTTCAATAATTTTCAAGAAAGACAATCAAAAGAGTGTAATTTCCGATGATTTATGAAGGAAACAACGTTCTTATGTTGATCCTGGAAAAATTTAATGGTTCTTGACCGCAGCGCGTTTGTGGACGATTCGAGTTTGAGGTGGCTTTTTCGCTGGCGTATGTGTAAAGGGTAGCTGCGGTTAAACCATACTTTTGGTGATAAGAGGTTATTAAAGAAGGGTGAAAAACTTGAAGCACTGGAGAAGTGGTTCCTCGAAGTAGAAGAAATCACCAGGAACCCAGGGAATCGGCAAGAGATAAGAACATTTGTAATTATAAAACTACGATACTTGAACGCAGTCCGATTTTGGAATTCTCTTGCTTCTGATTTCGAAATTCAACTGAATTAAGACACAAAATACTAGAAATTAACATTGCTTGGAAAAATTGACCAAAAAGCAGTCGCCTACTCTCGATAAATAGAGAAAATATCCCACAGAACAAATCTTGATATATTAAGTTTTGAGGTTATGTTTGTTCCTACTTTACGATCTGCTCTTCTAATTGTCAAAAGTCGACTATAAAAGGAGCAAAGAAGATATATAGAGGCATTTTGAGCCCTAAGGAAACCAGGTTTTCGCATTTGTGAGAATTTTCGAGAGTTGAAGTAATCTTGGAGATCGTAAGACTATTTTTCAGAGTTCTTGATTTTGTTTATTTTCCGTGAAGGAGTATTGTCTTTTGTACGCAGAGCATCTTTAAATATGTTTCCAAGACGAAATGGTTTGAAAAGGTGAGTTGAGCAGTTTTTTATCTTCAATTAATGAATCGGGGTGTTGGGAAGTTCGAAGTTAAGTACCGCTGTGTGGTAACCAGGTTACAATAAATTAACAGTTTGCAAGAATGCAAATGTAAAGTACTATAGTTCCAGGTTTTGAGGGATTAACTTGAATTTTTTTAGGTTTGAACTTTTTTGCGGTTCTTATCTGATAGAGTATTTATAATTCTATGATGAAATTTGATAAATAGATGACATGTGGAAAACTTGTAAGTTTATGTAAATCCAAACACACAGAACATCAGGTTTCATATTCTTTATTTGTAGGAGTTGAAACATTTTATCAGTTGGTAATTAAGTATTGAATGTAGAAGCAGCAAATATAATACATATTAAGAGTTAAAGTTAAAATTTAACAATTGGTAATTTTAATATAAATTATTTAAAATTGAGAAAGGACAAATTTAGAGATTATTTAATCGTGTCTTTCATTTTTTCAGGACCAATCTACTGAGATAGAAAATCAAATGTTATTTTCACCAATACTCGTTATCTACGAGTGTGCTAGTTTTGGAAGATAACAATTAAGTTTTTTTTATATAATTTTGGACAGTCGTTTTTTAATTTTGACGTGAATGGATGATGCTTGGAGGCAATGAACGGTATGGAGAGACATGGACATGGACACGGACACGGGCATTCGCACTCATCGCATTCGCATCATCACCACCACCACCATCATCATCATTCCCATAGCAATTCACAGAGTTCGTCGCAGAACTCAAGTCAGTCCTCGAAGCACAGCCATGGGCAAGTATCACATGCCCCGAAGGAAATACTGCCTCCTCAACCGGCACCTAAGCCCCGAAATTACAAATTGCTTGTCGACCCATTCCTAGTAAAAGGGGCCGCAAAACTGTACAGATATGATGGAGTCGTTCCCGGGGATCCAACACAACCCTTGGTTCAACCTCGGGACCCTAGATCTCAATTGACCAGGATTTGGACTCGACTTGAGCAACTAGACCTCCCCGTTCCAAGGTTCAAAATCGATCAAAACTATTGCGGAGAACCTCCTCCTCTTGAAGTTACCTTTTGTCACCTAAACGACAACATAGATAGAGCTTTCTTATCAGATATGGTGCACAAGTTCGGTCCCATCGAAGAACTAACAATTTACTACCACCCGATAACGAATAAACACCTGGGAATTGCGAGAGTCGTCTTCGAAAGCACGAAGGCTTCCAAAGCCTGTGTCGAGAAGTTGAATAACACCTCAGTCATGGGAAAAGTACTTCGAGTTTTTCTCGACGCCTTTGGAGAAGAGTGTAAGAAGCTCTACGACGAGATGACAATCGAGAAAAAGGTTGAAAAGAAGGTGGAAGTTAAAGAAGTCAAGGTAGAACCTGAACCTGAAAAACCCGCACCAGTCGTTGAAAAGATTCCTCCAGTTCCGGAAGAAAGAGAAGAGTTTAGAGCCAAGAAACCACCTCCGGTGACTGAGAAACCTAGAGATGTTTATATTGAGAATTCTAGGTATGTGAAATACCGGGACTATCCGACTCCAGGCGGCAGTACTAGCAGTGATTTAGGGTATGGAACGACGCCAAGTGAACTGAATTATCCTACTAATTTTTCTCAGAACTCTACGCCAGCGACGAATTATGATTATTTTTATGGCGGGTATCATCATCCACCACCGAATAGTTATTTGCCAACTGTACCTCAAGGTATCTCGCCGAATTTACCGATTCAGAATTCCAATATGTGGTGGAATCCGAGCTCGGCAACGCCGGGATATCCACCTCCGGTTTGGACTCCACAACATCCTCCTAGTTTGGAGAGTCCAAATGTTATGCAAGTCAGCAAACCTTCGACTCCGAAAGTTCAGCATTATACGCCTAAGAAGGAGAAGGAAGTTCAGTTTACACCAAAAACTACACCGAGGGACTCGCCTGTCGAGACTCGGAAGACCTTGGATTTGGATACGAGAATTGCGATGCTGTTGAAGGACAAAGCTGGTGGGATGGCTCCTCCGTTTTTGCAGTTTGGAAGTGATTCTGAGGATGATAGGTTAGTAATTCCTAATAATTTTTCAATAAGAGCCTGTCTTTCTCATGGGTTTTGGTTTTTCGTAAATTTATTTTTTGAAATGTTATTTGAAATTAAAAGAAAAAAAGGAGTAGAAAAATTCGAAGGAAAATATAGTAAGAGGATTTGCAGGGTGGCGACTTAACCGGGAAATCGGAAAATGACTGTGAATTTTATTGACCGGGAAATGACCAGGAATATAATGGAAAAACCGAGAATTTTTTTGACTCAACCTAAACTACTCAAAATTCTACCGAAAAAATGCGAGAAATGATTGCCTTCTTCTTATGAATCAAAAAGATATCTTATCATTTGATTTAAAGAATGTAACGTTCCTTCACTCTGATTCTCAAAATATTTGAATACATCTATACTTCATGAAAGGAAGGATTTTAATTTTTTCCGTTATGAGAAAAACGTTTTGCAAATTTGTTGCTCTATGATATTTTATTATCTGGCTCAAATTTGATAATCGAATTGATGGTAGCCCAAACATACATAAAGAATTATTGTCTGAATTAAAAAAAAAAAATGTTTTTTTCGCGTGTTATTTGCTTTTCCTTATTCATCTGACTTAGGACCAGGAATTTCAGAAAATAATTATAGTTTTTTTTTTAGGACAGGGAGTTTCAGTAAAGAAATATTATTTCACTTGGAACAGGGAATTCCTCCAATTCAAAATTCGTCACCATTTTTCCTCTTCTTAATTTTAAAAGAAGAAATGACTTCTAGAAATCTTTAGAGTAGAAGTAGTATTCCGATAAAGAAATATTTCTGAATTATGATAGAAAACTTGTTTACATTGTCCATTGAAAATTCATTCTTTTTGAGTTGAAAAATCAGCTGCTTGTTTAAAATTTGAACTTGTATGCTGAGAGTTATATTTTTATGTTAAAAATGCATCATTTTGATTCAAAATCCACCTATGGTTGAAATTGTAACCACTTTGTTAAAAATCAGTTCATCTTTTTTTGATGAAAATTTAAGTACTAAGTTGAACATTGATTTTTGACTTTGAAAAAAAAACTATTCCTTTGACAATTTATGTACTTGGTGGAAAATTTGTCTTTTTTGTTTAAAATTGATCTTTATGGTCAAAAATTCATCTTCTCGCCTAAAATACATCGTTGAAATTTAACATATTTTGTTGAAAAATCGATTTTCTGAAAGAATTATCTCTTTCTTCGGAAGTTAATAATCTTCTTGAATAATTCTTCTTTACGGTTAACAATTCAAGTTATGCAGTCGAATATTTTTCATTATAGTCGAACATTCATCTAGTTGAAAACTCCTATGTTTGGTTTAAAATTCATTTTTCAAGACAAAAATGTCATTATTCAATTTTCGTTAAAAAATTTTTATTTTCATAGTTCAAATTTCCACTAATTCGTTGAAAAATTGTAATTCTTGGTTGAAAATTTGTATTTTTGTTTTTTTTTTCAAAAATTGAACTATTCTAGTTGAAAGTTCAATATTTCAGTTGAAAATTTGTCTTCCTGGTTTAAAATTCGACTTAAGTTGAATATTAAAAATTTTATTTGATTCTTCATCATTTTGTATAAAAATGTAATAATTTGTCTAAAAGTTAGTTTCTTTTGTTTGTTGAAAGTCGTTTTTTTTCTTGAAAATATTTTTTTCTAGATGAAAATTTTACTTAATCCAATTAGAAATTCCATAGTTTCAGTTAAAAATTCAATTGTTCAGTTCAACATCCATTTTTTTTCAATATTCAGTTTGAGTACTCAAATTTTCGTTGACAATTTTTCTTTCCCAGCAAAAGTTAGTTTATTTTTTTGAAAACCAACTCCTTCAGTTGAAGATACTTCGTTCTAGCCTAAAAGTCTCATGCTTGGTTCGAAATTGATTTTTTAAACTAAAAATGTTACTGTTCCATTTTTGGGTGGAAAATAATTATGCTTTGGGTTCGAAATTCGACTATTTTGTTGAAACGTTGTATTTTTTCTTGGAAAATTATTCTTCCTACTTGGAAATAATTATTCATGCTTGAATATTACCTTTCAATGTTGAAAATTGAAGTGCTTCAGTTAAGTATTTATCTTTTTATTTGAAAATTTGTTTTCTCTTTTGAAAAATGAACTATTTGGTTGGGAATCCGTCTTTCTTTGTTATCGTAAATTGATGTTTTTAATTATAAGTTCAACTTTTCCAATTCTCTTCAAAGAAATGATTCTTTTTTTTTCTATCGAAAATTTGAATATTCTTTTCAAAATTGATTTATTTTACACTTTTTGATCTGCTGTGTTAAAGGATGTTTAGAATGATGTTTAGAAATTGAAAAACTTGACCGTGAAAAACCAGGAAATGACCGGGAACTTGAAATCGTCCGCCGAATCGCCACCCTAATTTGGAGATTGCCCTTTTTTTTATTTTAGCAACTTGAATGAAGACATTCAAGAGTGGAAAGAGATTGAATTTTGAAAAAAACGACTAATATTTATTTATTATTTCGACCTACTTCAAATTCTTAAAAATTATTTCAGAATTTCACTACAAATTTCAAATTTGCGAATTGGTACGAAGTGATCTTCTTACTTAACATAATTTGATGATAATTCCAGATTTTTTAGAATTTTATGATAAAAAGAATAAGAATCGTTCAGAATTTCCTGATGTCAACAGCAGGGTTGAAAGAAATCATGAAAAACCTGTAAAAGTCCTGAAACTTTTATATAAAACCTGGAAAAGTCCTGAAATTCACAAGAGACAACCTTGGAAACCTAGAAAAATCTTGGGCGTTTCGAAAAGAGCCTGGAAATTTTCGTTGCTATTGTTTTTCGAAGTTTTGATAATTATTTTAGTACTTTTTTGTTCATTTTAACAATATTTGAATAGGCGTGGGAAGATGCACTGAATTCGAACTGTGCTAAATTTTTTAAATCAGTTCTTGTTTGATAGTCATTCCCAACTCAATTTTTCGGGGACGTTTCTAATAATACTGTAAAATTATGTATATCATTTTTTCAAACACATGATACATGTTTCTCATGCGATTTTCAACAGCAAATCCAACGTCCACCATGATATAAAAAAAGAAAGAAAAGGGATGGATTTTCAACGAAACGTTCAAACTTCAGAAAAAAAGATTAAACTTCAACAACAAACAGTTGAATTTTGAAACAAATAGTTGAAGTTTCAAGTTTAAAAAACGAATTTCCATATCAATATCGAATTTGCGAAAAAGAAAATACATTTTCAAACAAAATGGTTTATTTTTCAACGTACGAAGATGTATTAAGGAATAAATGATCAACCAAATAGTTGAACTAGCAACAAAATAGTTAATCTATCAAGCAAAAGGTGCGAATTTTTAACATGCAAGAATTGATTTGTAACCAATTAGTCAAATTTTCGGAAGAGTACATTAACCTTTGAGACCCAAACTTAAAATTCTCATGCCAAAAATACGAGTTATATAGAACACAGTTGAATTTTTAATACAAAATTACGTTTTTTTTTATCTATTAATAAGAGTGTTCAAAAAATTTGTCTATGTTTGTCTAAGAAAGATTCATTTTCAACGGAAAATGTGATAGTTTTATTGCTTAAACAAAAAATATTCTAATTTGGAATAGATACACAGTTGAGTTTCAATGAAACAGCTGAAAAGACGATTTTTGTAGAAAGCAGTTGAATTTTCTACCAAAATAATAGAATTTTCAATGAAAAAGTTGAAGTTCTAAGCCTTAAGGTGAATTTTGTTACAAAATGGTTGAATTTCCCATCCTTAAAAATCCCTTTAATTTTTCTCCGTTCGAAGTCCCCTGAAATATCTCGAAATTCATTCAATTTTTTCAATTTTTGAGATTTCCTGGCAATATTCCAAAATTCTTGAAAGTTTTCCAATGAATTGATATTTCCTTAAAGCAATAAAATTTATTGGATATTCTTTAGAATTTTTTTAAATACCCAAAATATTTAAACCTTCTTATAATCGTTCAAAAATGGTGCGAGTGCCTCTCATATTTCTGTCTCTCTTGCACACTCAACTCGGAGTTGTCTCTAGTATACCCAGCCCTCTTAAATTATTAGAATATTGAACCTTCCTCACAAATTCCTGGGAATGCCTCTTAATGATTAAAATCTATTGAAAAATCCTGTAGAACTTTAGAAATACACTAAAATGTTTCAATTTTTTTCGTACTATCTTATAACCTTTCAAAATCCTTAGAAGCTTCAGAGTTTTATTGAAAAAATTCTTAGTATTTCCTTAACTTACTCGCATTTCCCTAAATAAATGCATTTTTATCTGTTATTTACACATGAAGATTCAACATTTATACTTATAAAAATTTTTCTAAACAGAACAATTAAAATTAACATTGGGACGTTCTAAGTTAACAGATTTAGAATCCCCCAATATTGTCATTGAATTATTGTTTAATCTAGAATACATGAACTACAGTTGAATTTTAAAAATCCTTAAATAATTAATATTTATATTTCAATTTTAAAAGCTTTTAACCTTTTATTTTGTAAATCTCGAAAACTGACCTTTAAAATTCTTCTAATTGGAAATGTAGTCTAAGGATGAAGATATTGAATGGAAATTTTCGATGGTACAAGATTTCAGAATTCAACATTGTAAACTGAATGAATTCATGACTGAAAAAGTTGACAATTAAACTCGGCATTTGGAAAAAAGTTGGGAGTCAAACTCATTTTAAATTGTATTTTATAACTTGTGATTTAAAATTTGTGATATATCAAGTGATCAAGATAGATTTTTCTTCTTAAAACTCGTAAAATACCCGGCCAAAGAACAAATTCACTATTATTTCTCGGTCTCAAAAAATTCACGGTCATTTCACAGTTTCTCGGCCCTGCGGCCAACCTGAATTATGATCTTTCAGAACCTAATTTCTTTCTTCTCGAATGATAATACATGTTTCGTGCTTAGTTGCTTCACAATTTTTCTTCAAAGAAATAAATAAAATAATATATAATAATTCTGACACTTTGATTTTTTAAACGCACAGTCTTTTGATTTTAAGACTTATTTTTTATTTTATTTATAAAACTACTAGTTGAGTATCGCACTTCTTCATTTCTTGGCGTTAGCTTGAACTTTTGGTATCATAAAACTAAACATTTTCTCTTTATGACGACGCCAAGAATGGAGAAACTTAGAAAAATGTATCATCAAAAAACTAAAGTCGCCTCAAAATAGCCAGAATGCAGAAATAAAATATTTACCATTGTTGATATTGTCTATGATACTTGAATTTCAGAATACTTTAGGTTTGAAGAACTTTGTTATAATAACCAAAACAATCGTAAAACGTAACCTCGCAATCAGCTGAGTTCGATTCCTGATCAACTTAAATGGTTATTCACAATAAAATGATGCCCCCTCTATAATCGTATTCAAGTAGGAAATTCACTTTTCAGCGATTTCTGGAATTGCGCCTGGTTTTGTAGGAGCCCTGAATGATGTGTGTATAATTAAATTCGTTCAAATTGTAGGAAGTCGCAAGCTGAGGAGGAGTTTCTTTCGACACCTCCAAGTCCATTCCTCTCGGCGGAGATCTACAAAGCGTGTCATGAAAAGATGATGGAAAAGAATAAGGAAAGGAGGAAAGTCAGGGAAAATAATATCAATCCGTTTCCCGTGGATGAGGACCTGGGGAGCATTATAAGTTCAAGTGAGGATGAAGCGTTGCTGGGAAGTTATAGTCCGGCAGTCGATGACGATGATATAGACTTACCAAAGGAATCTCAGCAACCTCCTCTCGATGATGATCGGATGTCTCTAAGCCCTCTAAGTTCGGGAGATGAGAAGATTGAGGAGGTTTATTTTCTTTTCCAATTCTACCTGGACTGATCTTTTGGTTTCTTTTCTTATTTTATAATTTTATTTCATTTCACCCTTGATTTCTAGTTTCCTTTATTTTGGATTTCATTTTTAGTTTCAAGTTATCAGGGTAGCGAATTGACCGGGAAACCTGGAAATGACCGGGAATTTTATTGACCGGGAAGAAACCAGGAAAAGACCGGGGATTTAAGCAGGAACCGGGAATTTACTTGACTCAACCTAGACTATTAAAAATATTCTCCCGAAAAAAAATACGAAAAATGACAGCTTTTTTTTA
>WSXT02005933.1:0-14889 GCA_011762715.2 Neuroterus valhalla | reverse complement strand
TAACCTCAGGGGCCTTCCCTCTATCCGCAACCTGGGGACGCGCTACGTAGTGGTGATAGGTACCCACCAAGTAGTTGCATCTTCAATATAGAATCAAAAAATGGAGAGGATTTTTCTTGGTTTTGAACATCTCCTGGGTAAATCGTTAAATTTTTAAATTTTGAGAGTTCGAAGGGAACTTGTAATAAATGAACTTCATATAAAAATAAAGTGACAATCCAATCGCTTGATTCAAATATAGTAGATGTGTTTGTGCTTCACTTGCAACGGTTTTTCACCTCATTTATTTATTAAATATCGTTGTACACCTTGTTTAATTATGAGGACCTTGTTGTGCGCTTATACACAAAACAACAAATTTTCTATGTGGATACATGTTGAATTAATCCTATGAGAAATATTGATTAGTTGCATCTGAAAGAATTCTCAACATTACGCAGTCATCTCTCCCAGGAGTGAAACCACAATCTATAGATCTTCTATTATTACACAATTTTCGAAATGACTCGCAATCGTACAAATCTAACGTACCTAGAATCATTGACTTCCACTGAATATGGATTTTTGGATAATCATGTTGAATCAAATTGTTAGGGCTAGTTCCAACGTCCTACCAGTATTCGATTCAATTCGTATGATTTGCTGCAATTTACTGAAAAGGACAAAGTTACTAGTGTTTTAGCGGTAATTTGGAAAGTAAACATCTCGATCAAAAGGTTCGTTACTTGAAATCAGTATCGCATGGTATTTTTGGAAATAACCCTACATGTTTTCAGCGTATTTTTCTTCAAAACTAGGATCCCTTGAAAATGTACGCTTAATTGGATGAAAAAATTCGAAGGCAGTGTTTTTTGAATCCCTGAGAGATTCTTTTTTGACCTTGAATGGAACTTCAACCACACGACAACCCGAAATCTGACAGAACATTAGCCCTGTAATGTTCTTCGCAAGGTATCTCGTCGTTTCATCGAACTTTCGATGTGCATGTAGTTTGAAAGAAAGATTTTGAAAGTGAAGGGTCTAAAAGAAACCCTCAGGAATCCAACCTAATGTTGTTTCCTAGAATACGACAGATTGACCTTCTATGTATCTATAGATGTATTCTGTGAATCGAATCCAAACACTGAATAAATTCGTTTTTCCGACCGTTGTATTTCTTACGAAGTTAATTGTCTGATTTTTTTGGTCATACGCTCCAATAATGAGAAATAGATTCAGGTGTTAGAATTCAATTTATGTGTCCATTTCATAAAAAATCTTACGTAAGTTTCGACCCAACTGCAGGTCTTCTTCAAAGGTAGTAAATAACCTGAGTCAAATTAGAAATATATAAAAATAATAAGATCGTCTAGGATTTGAAATACTAATTATTTTAAAAAATTATAATAATTCGTTACCTGTTGTGTGAAAGACTTTGAAAATAGGGACATGTTATTTTCGAGCGGACAAACATTAGTTTCCATGTAAGTAGTTGGTGGTCAATATAGTTAAAATTCCATAGTGTGTAATAACAGATTTTTGTTTCGACGGACGTGACATTGAAATGAACTCTCAGGCTTTTTCGAGGCCTCAGAGTTCAAAATGTCCAATCCACTTTTACAATTAGGTGATAGTGCTTTGGAAGGACAATAACATGGACTTACAAATACATTACAGGTACTGTCGTTTCACGATAAGTAATTAAGAAGGCGGATATTAATATAGAAACACCAAATGAGGAAGCGCGCCAAAATGATGAAATTAAAAATGAATGATTACATTGTTTGAGATGTATGGACTCATATTTACAAGATGTTTTGATGAATTTTACTAATGTTTAATATTTCGGTTTTTAAATTGATGGAAACTTTGTTGTATTTATTTATGAAAATAGGTTAAATGATTCTCTTTTTGTGAGTATTGCTTTCTCGAGCTAAAATCTTAATATTTTTAAGTTCAAAATCAAAATGATGGTTTAATTGCCACGCATGTTGTGATAAGCCAACCTTTACACTTTATCAAATACACAAGTCCAGATAAGTTTTCTTTGCTATCCATATCTTTGTTCTTAAAAAAAGGGTATCAATTTAGAGTATTGCTGTTTGTAAAATAAACATTTATATTGCATTTCTCGAGAAAACATCTAAGACGTTCAGAGAGACCTTCGACATATGGCAAGGAGACTTTGAGTTCAGTCTTCTTGTACGTTTCAATCCATTTTTTATTTTTCGAAGAACTATTATAAATTTAATGGATTCTTTCTTTGACGATATTATTCATTAAGTGGAGTGGGTAATTATTTTGTACTAATGTTATTTTTAATTGATCTAGGTTTTCTTTTCGGAATCGAATATCGCTTAACTTTACACATCTGGCAATAAGACCTTTAATTAGACCAACTTTCTGACTGAATAAATGGTGAGAATGATAAGTCAAATAACATCCTGACCATAAAGTTTTCTTGTACCAATTGGTAGTTAAGTTTCCTTCAGGAGTTTCAATAATCGTTCATCAATTTTATTAGATGGAGCAATAGCCAAGATATCATCAACATATCGTTTGTGAAGAATAGGAGTGATACTTAAAACATCAAGAGCCCTTTTTTCAATGTTTTCCATCACCAAATTTGAAACAATGGGGGATAACGGAGAACCCATTGGGCAACCTGAGACTTGTTTATAAAACTTGTTGTTAAATGAAAGAACTGTGTTGTTTAAGACGGTTCTGGTAGCAATTAAAAATTCATTTTCAGTGATTTTAGTTGAGTTGTGGTTTGCGTTCAATTTTTCTTCAATACAATCTAATGCTAGGTCTATTGGAATGTTATCATACATTGATACTACATCTAATGGAACTGTGGTGTGTGAAACAGAAATCTTGATATTTTTAAGACTTTCTTTTAAATCCGAGCTATTCCTTACAAACGCTTGAATTTCACCTTAGATTGGTTTTAAACAATTTGAGATGTATTTCGCTAAATTGTAAGTAGGAGATCCAACTGCTGACACAATTAATCTCTATTTTTAATCTGGTTGGTCTAATAAAAGGTCTTATTGCCAGATGTGTGAAGTTAAGCGATATTCATTCCCGAAAAGAAAACCTAGATCAATTAAAAATAACATAAGTACAAAATAATTACCCACTTCACCTTATAAATAATATCATCAAACGTACAAGAAGACTAAACTCAAAGTCTCTTTGCCATATGTCGAAGGTCTTTCTGAACGTCTTAGATGTTTTCTCGAAAAATGCAATATAAATCTTTATTTTACAAACAACAATACTCTAAATTGATACCTTTTTTTTAAGAACGAAGATGTGGATAGCAAAGAAATCTTATCTGGACTTGTGTATTTGATAAAGTGTAAAGGTTGCAACAAAGTTTGTATTGGTAAAACTGGTAGAAGACTTAAAACTCGCGTCAGCGAACATAAACGTGATTGTGAATTAGAAAATCAGAAAACTGGCTTATCACAACATGCGTGGTAATTTAACCATCATTTTGATTTTGAACTTTAAAATATTAAGATTTTAGCTCGAGAAAGCAATACTCACAAAAGGAGAATCATTGGACCTATTTTCATAAATAAATACAACAAAGTTTCCATCAATTTAAAAACCGAAATATTAAACATTAGTAAAATTTATCAAAGCATCTTGTAAATATGAGTTCATACATCTCAAACAATGTAATCATTAATTTTTGATTTCATCATTTTGGCGCGCTTCCTCATTTGGTGTTTCCATATTAATATCCGTCTTCTTAATTACTTATCGTGAAACGAAAGTACCTCTAATGTATTTGTTAGTCCATGTTATTGTCCTTCCAAAGCACTATCGCCTAATTGTAAAATGGATTGGAAATTTTGAACTATGAGGCCTCGAAAAAGCCTAAGAGTTCATTTCAATATGTCACGTCCGTCGAAACAAAAATCTGTTATAATACACTATGGAATTTTAACTATATTGCCCACCAACTACTTACATGGAAACTAATGTTTGTCCGCTCGGAAATAGCATATCCCTATTTTCAGAGTCTTCCACACCACAGGTAACGAATTTTTATTATTATTTTTTTATGTAATTTGTATTTCAAATTCTAGACGATTTTATTATTTTTATATATTTCTAATTTGACATCTATCGGTGATCTACAAGTTGGCAGCTGAAAATTTGTAGGATCAAATTATACCCTATCCTTCTTAACTGGTATACGAGTGGCTGTGATGAATTAGAGAAGGGAATGAATACATCAGTAAATCATCCAAATTCTTTCATATCATTGCTATCTGGGTATGTATTGAACAGGAATAATAAAAAAGCTCTTTGCGGTCTTAGAAAAAGACACCCGCATAGTGTGTGACTAACTCTAAAAAAAAAGTTCAAGACAGCTCGAAAGCTAGCATTCTCTTACCTTTATTAGAAAGGAATGCAAACTTGAGTAGAGATAAAAACAAGTCAGATAAACATGAGAAACTACTGGAAATGAGAGCATCGCAGAGACTGGGGTTACCAATTAGATAATTGTCAGGGACACTTGAATTTAGGGTAGAAGCATTGCTATACACATTCATTCAAAGAATAACTACCGAAATCACACTTCAGATGACAACTGAGATTGATGAAAATAGCCACGAAATTCTACCCTCAATCTCCCCACTTCAATATTCAATACCCATTGAAAAATGAAAATGATCTTGAATTCAATTTAACGAAAATGGACGCTAACTGGCTAAAGAGAGTTGTATAAGATATAAGGTACCGTAGCTTCATGATTCTACACAACCTGTGCGTGAGATTACACTGGCTTTACCAGAATGTTAAACGTTCTAAGCAGAAACCAATATGATCAGAAGAAATGCACTTGTAAGACACTTTCAAATGATAAAGAGATATGATTGAACCTACGATGTCTACTGATGAAGCGAACAAAGAATTCTGAAGCAAATGATTTCAGAATATTTTATTTACGACGTCAGAGAGCATTTGAGACCAAAATACTTGCCAAAATTATATAGCCACTAGCCTTTTATTTACAATGATCAAATCCGAATATAATTACTCTCAATCAAATGAAATTTTGGTTCGCCGCACAGGCTTCTGGAAATAAGGTTTCTCACTATAGCTTCCAGAAAAAAAGTGACGAAGTTATGCAGTACAGGAAGAGATTTATTTAATACAGGAAGAAAGTTGCAATGTGATTATCGACCAATTCAATCCTGATGGTGTCTATCC
Organism: Neuroterus valhalla; assembly: GCA_011762715.2. Classification (NCBI taxonomy): domain Eukaryota; kingdom Metazoa; phylum Arthropoda; class Insecta; order Hymenoptera; family Cynipidae; genus Neuroterus; species Neuroterus valhalla. The sequence goes on along the minus strand of WSXT02005933.1, from coordinate 9,675 downwards.
GATTCGATGTTGTGTGCGAGTTACGAGGTTACCTATCGAGAAATGCCTTGAGTTGGAAGACTCGTGGTTATTCGAATTGCACTTTGAACTTCGATAAAATTTTGGCAATGTTTGTCCCAGTAGTTTTCAGTTAAGTTCACTTGCCAACGCATTGGTTTGAACGTATATGAACAATTGCGGGGTGACATATCGGTAAGAGAGTAATGAAAATAGGACGTTCTCGGATTTTACGGAAGCACAGGGCCCCGTAGGAAATAGAAGTTCTCAACGTATGAAAACTCTGGAAGCGATAGCGAACTCAAGATTGTTGCAAAAAATGTGAGTAATCAATAGTTTTTGTGAAATAATAACAAATATTGTAAAAAAACATTGGGGATTTTTATGCATACGTCAATGAGATGTCTACTTCCAAGTCCAGCATACTCTTCGGCTCCAATCATTACTTTCGTTGAAGCAGATTGAAGTGGTACCCAAATGCCTAATTTTTTGTCCTTGTCTATTTATTATTATCATACAATAATTTTATCATCCCTCAGTTGGCACACCTCCCTAGAATTGCGTAGTTTATATATGGGGTCAAACTAACCTGAACAAATTTCCAAATTGGTATACCACGAAAACTAAGAGTTATTTTGAAAACAGATGTGAGATCTTCTTTGAACTTTGATAGTTGAATTCTCTTTTTACTAACTGTTCTGTTTCATCATCCCAATCTCACCATATATCTTGTATTTTATTCTCCCATACTTGACTCACGTTTCCTTTCCGTTCTTTTCTCCTTTTCCGCTATTTTTTTTAAGTTATACTGTATATTTCTTTATTCCCTTGTCCAACCATCTTCTATTCTCTGTTCCCTTCTAGATAACTGCCTTTTCTTCCACATTATCTTCCTCTTATCTTCCTCGTTCTACAATTCTACCAGCGCCATTGTGTTCCTTCTTCCATGATCCCTTCCTATACTCCTTACTTTTCTTCTTCTACTAGTACCGTCGCATTCATCTCACCTAGCACTTCTTGTACACCTTCCTTCGAATCCTTTCCTCTTATAACTATATTCCTTCTTCTTTCCTCTCTCGTTCCTTTCTATTCTCCTTTTAATTCTTCTCAACCTTTCCCTATTTACATCCTCGTTCCCTAATTTCTTCCCTTCAAACTTTCGGTTTGAGCCTTCTATTTCTTCCAACCTACTTTCCAACTCCATCACTTTTTCCTCAGGCTCCTCCTGCTTCTGTAGTTTCTGCTCTAGGTCCTGCATCCTTTTCTCTAAATTTTACCTAACTTTCTCCCATTCATCCATCTCTTTCTTTGCGATTCCGTCTCCTCTATTATCATTTTTCGAATTTCTCCCAAACCAACCCTTTCCATCGGCCCTATTTTCTCATCTCTGATTTCATCTTTTTCGACGGTGACCTAAACATTTGTTTATTTTTTGCTGTAGCCCCCAACACTTCTGTAGCCTCACTACTCCCCCTTTGTCCTCTTTCTTTGCAATAAATCCTTCTAACAATCCCAATCTCTTCATCCGGAACCTCTCTTTCTCTACCGTCTTCCTGTATTAACACCTTGCCTTCCTCTCGTTTCTCTTCCCTTTCGGTGTTTCAAACACTTCATCCTCAGAATCTCTTTCTTCCTTGCTTCCACTCCTCTGTTCACCCATTGATCAAATTCAAATCCCCCCGCCTTGAACTGCACCGCCAATGGCGCCCAATATCCTTACCGTCTTGTCTTGCTAATACATCTACAGAGGACCACGTCTCGCCCTGCGAATTAACTCCCGGCGCTACCTCACATTGCTACTATCTATGTAACCCTGCTTTTAACCCGCGCTTAACTCCCTCTACCCTGCCCTTCGAACCGATCTTCTAACCCTGACCCCACGCCAACTAACACAAACCAAAGTCCAAACCTACCTCCCAAACAAACTAGATTCGTTTCAAAATCAGAAATCTTTACTCTCCTTCGAAATTCCTCTACTTTGAAGAATTAGAAGAAAAAGATAAGGAAATTGAATTAATAGAAAGATGGGGAAGGATTAAGGAATCAAACTATAATAAATGGTAAAGATAATAAAAAAGGAAGGACTACCAAAGTATTTGGGAAAGGTGTGGGGAGAAAAGAGATCGGACAAGAATAGCAACATTTAGATCAGGAAACGAGGTCAGGGAAGCGATGTATTGGGAAGAAAAGGAGGAAAGAAAGTGCAGAATATGTGAATGGGAAGAAGAAACACGGGCGGGAGCATGTATGAGAACGTTGCTCGAGAGGGATGGAAGAAGAGGGAAACTGCCGAGAGAACGTAGTAAGGATCCTGTGGGAGGAAGGACAAAGGTAGGAGTGTATGAGGTACTTGGAGGTAGCTAGAGTAGCGAATGAGATCCGATGAAAGAATGATTGTATAAAGGAAAAGGTTGAAGGAAAAATAAGGTGGATAAAATTGTTCAGTAAGAGTAAGTAGAATTAAGTAGAATAAGATGAGGCGCTCTTTCTCTCTCGCCCGTACGCTCAAATTGCTGAAAACGCCCAAGCACTCAACTACTCGTCGTTCACTCGCTGGCTCGTTTATCGTCTTTCAGTTACCTCGTCACGTTGCGTTGAGCATTAAGATAAGAATTTTATATGTATATGTGTATATAGTAGGAAATAGGTTATGCTAATGGAAAAAAAGAAAATTGTTGGAAATTTTTGTATGTGAAGGAACGGAATTTATGCAACCCGGTAAGGGACACATTATAAACAAAGAAGAGTTGAACTCTCTTATAGAATAATTCATTCTGCAAAAAAAATTATTAAACAAGACAGCGAATTTGACAAAAGTTGACCTTCAGTAAGGGATAGACTATCGCACTTTACTGTGCCATATTTATATTTCAAAGTTCCAAGGAAAATCTCTTGCAGCAGTTTGGAGTTCAGACCATGTGCAAAATGACAGAAGAAATAGAATATGGGCCTACAAAACACCATTGCGTTGCAGTCTAAAAACTGATGCGTAGCGTAAAAATTCTTGAGATGACAGGCGTGTGGCCACAGTGACCTCTAATGCCAACTAAGGGTTAACTTATATTTTTTGCAACTATCATGAATACTCAGGGAATGAATCAACCTCTGTGATTGCGTCATCTGAATTGGTTCAATTATAAATTTTTCTATTTTCTGCGAACCGATGGGGATATGACAAATAAAGTTTTTTTTTCTTTCAGAAAAAATACCACGTGATTGTAGGGCTCTCTTACTTTCTTAGAAATGTTATGACACGAATTTATACTGACATGACAATCAAATTTATTCACCTCTTCAAAAAATAAACATGAGGAATGAAAAATGTCTCAACAGGTTTCGCAGATATTTATATTTGTTGTTAATAAAGCCAAAAATAAAAATAAAACAAGATGCAGAGAACGATGAAGATGAATACGACAGTTATAATCCAGTCTTCAAGGGTCAATAAGATGCATTTCGCTATGTTGAAAAGTTTGGCTTTGAAAGGAAATGTTAAGGTTCACGAGAAGCGAAACCACGTCGGGCAGCACCAATTTGCCGTGGACCTCCAACTACTTGGTTCATCACGTGGAAACGTGGGAACCAAGGAATATAGGAAATAGATTACACGGCTTGCTTCATCTTATTACATACTACTTTTTAATACTGAATTTCTTATAGTGGAAATAGATATGAAAGATCATCGACGGCAGTAGCTGCGTGGTAACTTCCGACTTGGGCGGGATCTCGAATGTCAAGCATGAACGGGCGCGATTAGCGCTTGGGTGGGTGACTGTTCGGGATTCTCGCTTAGTCGTGTTTTCACCATGTTTGATTACTGTCAAGCGGGAGATTTGACGCCGAGGATCGGTGTAGGCATTCGATGCTATCGAATGCCTACATCTAAACTCGTCTGTCGATAATCGACTGCGCTCAGGAGTTTTGATTTTCTGCAGTTTTCCTCTCCTCAGCCCAAATGTTCAGGCGAATGCGAGCGTTTTAAATTAAAAATCCGGCTGCAGATGGTAGGGTTTTGAAAGATTAAAAATCCTACAGGATTGAGTGCGTCAGGCATTAATTGGAGGCTTATTACGAGAATTGGGGTTATTCGGGATTTCAGAAAGGTATTTGAGTTGAAGGGTTCAATATCTGACGATCTCCTGTGGGAGAGGGGAATATAGATATGTAAAAACCCGAAAAGGGTATGCATGGAGTGATAGATCTAAATTTAAAAATCACTTCGATATGAACGATCAGCTCGGACTACCAATACGAATCCAATTTATTACACTGACTGGCACGCTCCATTATAAGCGAATTCTTTAGAGAAAAGTATGAAGTCCATGTAGTGTATGTGTGGGGTTTAACCAGAAGAATAGAATAAGAGGAAGAAATGAGCAGCGAATGAGTCATTACGTTGTATGTTATGCAACACAAGCTGGGGAGGGTGGTAGATCAAAAGTTTATGGCGGTTCGAGAAATCAAAGAGGGCATGAAATTCGAAGTTTTTCGGGAGGATTTTCCGCCGAGTCTTACCATCAATTGTTCATGGTGTGCGCACACTGGGCAGCAGACTTTACGTTTTAGAGTGAATGTCTAAAGCGTTGTTGACATCAAAGTTCCTCCAGACTTTCATCGATTCATTTATTTATTTATGATTTTGAAAATAAGAGAAATTGGATGTCATTTTTACACCTGCATTCGAGCGAATGTTCGGAAACTGAATGAGATCTTTCTACTATCACCAACTCAAACTTCTATAAAGAGCTATCAATGGATCCATTTCAAACCCGTTTCATCCCGGACGGTCGATTTTCTCAAAAACCAGTTCCTGCCCGATCACTGAAGTTATGCAGCGTTGGACGCGGTTTGTACTTGGATGGGTAACCTTTCAGAATTACCGCGTGCTGTTGTCATGTTAGCGGGACAGTGGTGTCCTCCCGTGTATCCTACCCAACAAACTATAACTCTTTACGAGTTACGCTTACCCCGCAAGGCATTATGGCATGATGGTACAAAAAGAAAATTCACCGTCCGTGGTCATGAGGAAGGATACATCAATCTTCTTCCAATTTCCAAGTTAGCGATTTGAAAGTAAGAAAATAAAGAACAAGCATATGAATAAATGAATGCTAGCTTTTGACGTGATGAAAATAATAGGTTTTATGAAGGTTCCATGATACTAAGAGCTTAAGTGTTCCAATCCTTGCATGGAATCACTTTGTCCACGTCTTTGGTCCTGAGACAAGCTGATAGTGATATAATAAATTCGTTTTCACTGTTATGACTATTGAAAATTTGAGGTTCACAGTATATTATGCTATTTGTAATTGTTTGTTGGTCAGATGAGGAGACAGAAAGACACGTCGGAAACCTAAAAATCTTATTAAGAAGAAGATGGAACCAGGAAAACAATGTTTCAGCAATTGTTTGTTACTTGTCTTCTGGTGAGTTTTTTCACAAATATACAACTGTTTTAATAATATGAGAACGTCCGCAGGACAAAATAATTCATGCTATGTTCCCAGCCGTATACGATATTCTATATGATCTTGCATAAGACTTTGTATACGATATCCTAATACACGGAAAGAAATTTGGTACAACAGCGGCACTTATAGGTTACTTCGTTGCGCCAAACTGTAGTACTGTGATACGCCTTCTGTTTATGACAACTGTTCTTCCTGTTAGGGAACGCTGCGTTCCTTGTGTGGGGCAACTGTCGTATTAGAAACGGATAACTAACCTTATGGGACAGACGCGTTCCCAAAATTGGTATTGCTGCTGCTTCCATGCCTTGGTTGCGCTGTCTTAATAATATGAATGCAGTAGCTGTGAAAAATTCTTCCCGTGTAGAGGATAGTATACAAGGTCGATTACGGTGTCATTTACGATTAAAAAAAATTTGTAAGCCTGAAAAATTTTGAACAATGTAGTTGTTGTAGTTGTTTCACCCCATGCACGTAGAAAATCTCTTCAGGCTTTCTAGAAACACTCGAGACAGAAACTTCTGCGCATGCGTGAACTGGATATAGTACCTATTTGAAACACAGTAAAACCTCTACTTGCGGACACCTCTACAGTGCGGAGATCTCTACAGTGCGGACATCTCTGTTTACCTTCACGAGATGGATAGTTCTAATTCAACCTGACTCATTGCTTGGACACTCCCATTGATAGTAGCAAGGGTATCATGGAGTAGAGGGAAAACTTGACTGTGTTGTATCTTGAAATGGTGATAATTATTTGTTCTAGTAAAACCTCAGAGCAATTATTCTCGTTTCTCATTTGTTTCCGAAAAATTGGAAAAATGTAATTATTCTTCTTTTCGTGTTCATAATCTTATTTTATGAGTGTCAAACTTGTAATTGAGTATTTGCTGGGTAAGCAGCACGTGAATTCGAGAACATTGATTTCAGTAAAAAACGTTCTAAACTTTCATTTTTAAGACGCTTATTTTATTGTACTTCATAATATGCCACATAATCTTATAAACACTCGCGAAACATTTGTATATTTGAAGATTTACCAGAGCAAATGAGAGATTTCGGTGCGAATACATATAAGGATAACACGTAACCTCGCTATTTATTGTCACGTTATAAATTAATCACTAAATAATGATAAAGAAAGATCGTCAATCCATTAAATCTAAAAGTTTCGCTTCAAGGAATCACCTTAGCTATGTCGCGTTTCCTTTCTGTAAGCATTCGTCAAGAAACAGTGTAGATGTCAATCACTTTCAAAAGAGGATAAGAAGAGGCAGAGTAATATGAGGATCTTAGTCGCCTTTGAAAAAGGGTGCGAGTTGAAATGGTATGCAGATTCAGAAAGTTAACCAGCCAGAACCGGAAAAGTGTACGTGCAATCGATATGTAGCACGTATTATGGGGGCGTTAATATCTGCTGAAGGATGATTCCTTTAACCATCCCCAACAAATAAAATAATACGATTCCGTGGATGGAGCTGCTCTCGGGCCACTCCTGCGGCATACTCCGGTCAGATTCCATCGCATCGCTAATCTCAACCCTCGAGTCAATTGTCGACCATTTTAATAGTATGAGGTAAATCACAGTCTTGACTCCGTGCCCCAGTATGTTTCTCCATTCTAAGCCTTTTTACTTCAATCGAGATACCAAGCTGTTGATTGCAGTATCCCCTTATATCCTACCAGCCGGAATGTCTGACGTATTCAACTTTCTTAAACTCATTCTTTTCAGGTAACTTGAATAGAGAGAGACTCTGTATACAATGTAAAATCAAATTCATCACCAATCATTTGACCTTTCTCTGTTCCCCTAGGGAGAGGTTTTACTGTATTCTAGTTCCGGAAATTTTCTTTGAACACTGTAGTTACTTTCGCGCAGAAGGTTTTTTACTCAAGTCTTTCTATATGCTGCCAGTTTTGAAACATTTCAAAAATACAAAAAAGGGGAGTTTTTATGCACAATTGATAAAAAGCATCACGTGACATACGGGAGAATAACCGGACGTTTGTTAAAGGTTGTAGAATGGACAGTAAGAGCCATAAGTTTTTTCGTTTCTCAAATTCCGTCCGGCATATAAGAACTTTATTTCTCGTTTTAAAGGTAAGAAAATTAGATGTGAATAAATCACGGATTATTAATAAATTTCTAGAATTTATCGCGATAAAAATGTTGTTTTCTGAATGAGAAAGCATGAAAATGAGAAAAAAAACCTTCTCCTCATGCGTGTCACTCAGTACTGTCAAACTAGGCCATCACTCTGTGGAAGGTCACACTCGCCTATGTTTATGTAGTATACAAACAACTATATTTCATTTGTTTAGGTTTGTCACATTCTACTGGAAATCTCGGGTCGGAGACAGACAAGACCTCCATCAACCTGACTGCCGAAGGGTTAATACAATGTTTTGTATATCTTCTTTGTAAGTTGAGGGAGGGCTCAGAACTTAAAAATCCAGCTTGTCATTTACGAATTTTCTACAAAGCGGGGAATGTTCCAGTCCAGTTAATCCACAATGCTCTTACTTGCTTTTCAAACGAGAATGTAGCGATGAGTATTATTCCAGCGATGCAGCTATGCAGTTACAATACGTTCCTCTCAGTGTGTGGAGTCCGCCATGAATGAACTATTTGATTGAAATATACCCGTATTCAAACCTCTAAATTTTCTTGGTGATGCTGAATAAGGAAAGTCGCGCGGTATTCCGTAGTGCCAGGTGGAGTACTTTTTCATGAATATTTTTTTTTGTACTTACACTCATCCCTAAGAATTTAATGAATGATTCTTGCCTTTATAAACCAAAGTGAAATTCGATAAAGCAATATATTACCATTTTTTCAACATCTTTTGTCGATTTATTGAGCTTTTGTCCTTCGAAATGATTCTGGAGATTTCCTAAAGTTTTGAATACTTGTATTTCTCTAGACTGCGAACGAATTTGTGATCTTCTGATTATATTGTAAAATGAAACAATTATTAAAATGAACTGACTATAAATCACCTTCAGAAATATGAGAGGTAGGATCACTTGCCATCTGGTTGACCAGATGCAAGTTCCAAAATTTTCACCAGTGTGCTGCAGCTTAAATCCGGATCGCAGTGAGATTTTGCAGACAGAATTTTTTGCGTTTCGCAAGAAATAATTTTTGGAAAAAAAAGTGTCACAGTCTGTTAGGTTACTCCAAAAAAGGTCAAGTTCGAATTTCCAAAATTTAATGCGCTTATGCATTCCTACTGCCTGAATTGAATTGAAAACCAATCACGTCTAAGTTTTTCTATTTGTCGCTGATTTTAATCCCGATTTTCGATAGCCTTGATTTCCACCTTTCGGTATGCTTTTTTTGTTTTGATCGATACTCTCCTTAATAAAATGTACGTACTAGGGATTTCTAAAGAAGAATCAAGAAGGCGTAATTTTGGGCCATTTTCGATGAAAATTCATTTGAAGAATTGTTAGCAGATGGTCATAGAGCTTGCGCAAAAGTATTTCCAAGCACCTGGTAGAGCGCTTGGCTGATAGTCGCAAGATTGCGCGTTCGATTATCGCTGATCGTACTTTTTTCTTGTTATCCATAAAAAATTGCTTATTCATTCCAGTTATAATAATAATTTTAAAAAGATTATAACTTTTAATGAATATTTATTGATTCTAACAAAATGAAACCTCTGTTTATCGTATCTTTATTATCTCTCGCTTGGGAAGCTGTGCATTTTTTGAATTCATTCTGCAATAGTTTCTAGTTTTTATATTTTCAAATTAAATTAGGAAGAAAGTTGTTCCAAATAAAAGTTTCAATGTTGAATACGGAATTTCAGTGGATGCAATGAATCATTTTATGGAATAGGGAAAGGTGATGGGTACAAGAATGGAGTCAAAATAATAATTTAAAAAAATAAATGTTCATGCTAGTTTATGAATGTATCGAACATAATTGTCTATTATTCCTGTGTTCTATTTTTTGTATTTTGTAGAACACATTTCGATTTCGTATATAACACTGGAATTCCGATTTCGAACACTTTCTCGAATTTAATTTAAAAATATGAAAACTAGAAACCATCGCAGAATGGAGGATTGAAAAAATGGTAAAACTTCCCAAACGAGAGATAATGAAGAGACAATAAACAGATACTTTATTATTATTATTATTATACCATTAAGCCAAATCCCTTGCGGGGTAAGCGTAACTCGTTCGATTCCAGCCCCTCTG
>WSXT02005922.1:0-14890 GCA_011762715.2 Neuroterus valhalla | reverse complement strand
ATCATCAATCAATCATCAATCAATCATCAATCAATCATCAATCAATCATCAATCAATCATCAATCAATCATCAATCTGTCCGTTCGAAAACATAGACTCCGAAATTAGTCTGGCTCTATCCGAAATCGGTCCGAAGTTCAGAACCTGAAATTATTCTTGTTAAAGTGAAAACGGAGAGTGGTCTGGTTTAATCCGAAATCTGTCTGGTCAAAAACACTGAATCCGGAAAGAGTCCTCTTTCATCCGAAATGGCTCCGGAGTTTAGAACCTGGAATTATTTTTGTTGAAGTGAAAACGGGAAGTGGTCCGATTAAGTCCGAAATTTGTCTGTTCGAAAACATAAACTTCGAAAACAGTCCGGCTCTATCAGAAATGAGTCCAAAATTCAGAACCTGAAATTATTCTTGTCAAAGTGAAAACGGAGAGTAGTCCGGTTGAATCCGAAATCTGTCTGTGGAAAACATCGACTCCGGAAATAGTCTGAACCTATCCAAAATTAGTCCGGGATCCAGAACGTGAGATTATTTTTCTTAAATGAAAACGAAGATTGATCCAGTTGAATCCGAAATCTGGCTGGTCAAAAACATCGATTCCGGAAAGAGTCTAGAAATAGTCAGGCTCTATTCGAATTCGGTCCGGAATTCAGAACCTGAGTTTATTTTTGCTAAAGTGAAAACGGTAAGTAGTCCGATTAAATCCACAATCTATCCGTTCGAAAACATAGACTCCGAAATTAGTCCGGCTCTATCCGAAATCGGTCCGGAATTCAGAACCTAAGATTTTTTTTTGTAAAGTAAAAACGGATGGTGGTCCGAATGAATCCGAAATCTGTCTGTTTAGAAACAGCGACTCCAGAAATAGTCTAGCTCTATCTGAAATCAGTCCAGAATTCAAAACTAGAAATGATTTTTTTTATAGTCGAAAACGGATAGTGATCCGAACAAATCCGAAATCGGTACATTCAGAAACAGCGACTCCGTGAATAGGCTGGTCATACCCGAAATTAATCCGCGGCTTTTAGCTGTAATTGATGATTGGAATAAGAAGAGAAACCTACAGATATTTTTGAATTTCATTAATTCCCAGTTTTGACCTTATTAAAACATAATATTTTCCCTTTTTACTTTTAATATTGAAGTTTTCTAAGTCGAGTTATTAGGCATTTGGTTTGGAAAATTATAAAATTATCATCTCACGGATTAAATTAGTCGGAACCAATGAATTTCCTATCATTTAGGTCATATAGATGCTTGCATTCTCATCTCTCATAATGTTCTGTAGATAAATGGAACATCACCCGACTGCTGCCCCGAAGACACGTGTTCGATTCCTGCCAGCTTCGTTTTCTACGAACCCGATTTCTCGGTTTCAGCTTATAATTCAATAATATCAAATGTTTTCAGCGTACAAAAATATATATTCCCAAAAGTGGTCCATTCCGAATTCAAATTATTGCGGAATCATGTTCAAGGTATAATATTGTATAGTGTATATATTCGGTTCCGAGTTTCATAGCATATGTGAGTTTCTTTTTTTTTATTCGAACTATAGGACAAGGTTTCTCAGTATGAATCGTAAAAGATTATACTGAACTATAATATCGGTTTTAACGTATTATGTAACTGAATTTCTATACGTAGAATTGATCGAACTCTGCAGACGGTAGAAAACACGGACTTGACTGAACATACTTCGGATTAATACCATCCGTTATACCGTAAGAAATACGGACTCAAATGGATTCTTTCCGGATTGATTGAATCCGTCACACCGGACAACTTTCGTGTCTTACCGGATAAAATCCAGATTTAATTTCGTGTTCCTTCCGTTGGACAAATTGCGGACTCTTTCGGATAGAATTCGGAGGACAAAAACCAGATCAGTTTTCGGGCAAATTTTAGAATCCGAAATTTGTTTGGAACTTGTCCGAAGTTTTTAGCAAGGAACGGTACTTGTTTATACGGCGCGCGAGACTGAAAAAAGTACTCTCACAAACATAATATACCGAACCAAAGAGCAAGAGCCACTGCCAATCATGGCCGGAGCCACATGTGGCTCAGTTGCTCTAAGGTTAGACACCTCTGCCCTAGGGAGAGTTAAGAAACGTAGTCACACAAGCTCATACGGACTTGACACTGCGCATCGCGATTAGTCCGGGACCAGAAGTCCTCACAGCGCGCGCCACAACTCTGAAATGTGTTTACGTATAATGAGTTCATTGAAAGTTATAAAAATTAACTGGATTAGATGACAAAACATAATATGAAAAGAAAAATCTTACGTAAATTTCTTCTGTTCCAAATAAGAATTTGCATCAAGCTAAATGGAAGCTGAAGGAGGGAAGATACGACAGTAAAAGTGCGGCTATGCACACTATTTTTCAATAATTTTTCAATTATTGTAGTGAACATTATTTTATCAATTGTAGATTTTCAGACGTGTGAACCTTCACTCAAATTCTTGAAATAAACAACGAAGCATTTTCAATAATTTATTATTTATGTCTACGCAATTACTCTACCTTATTTAAAAACCTGCGTAACCTAAAAATTATTTATCCTTATTCTACTACATAGCAATTCGATCTAGATATTTCTCCGCACTGGGTTTGGATGTAAAAAAATATAGATGTATCTAGTTTTTGTTCAGTAGAATAAAAAGACTGAATAAAAGATAATGTGGAATTATTCATAATCATGAAAATGTAGGAAATAGTTATAAATCTACCAATTTCGAAATAACAAAGAGCCAAACTGAATTCTCTGCCAATATATGTATATATATTTCCAAACTTATATCAAATCCACTCCAATCTACAATCTCAGATGTAACTGATAAATCCATCACATTTGCAATTGAACAATGTCTAAACTTGCCTCCCTGAACATTTCTTTCTGGACTCTAACTTCTTTTAGTCGCCGATTATTAAATTTGGAAATTAAAAAATTACCATACTTGAAATCCTGAAATTTGAACTGGCCTGTCTGTGAATTTGTTTATAATTTTCCTAAATCTTCTGATCACTGAATTATAGATTTCGAAATTGCAAAATTTATTACATGTTCAATATTGTACAATTTTTTAACTGGATCTCCTACACATTTTCTTGTGAGCTCATGATCCTTTAGGTTGACAGAAAATGAATTTGAAAATTGCAAATATCGTTATCTTGAAATTTATTTCTTGGTGATTAATAGAATTTAGAGTTCACGAAAAAATGTGTAGGAGTTCAAATTCAGATATTTTACAGTATTGCACATGTAATGAATTTGTCAATTACAAAATGTATAATTCAGTGATCAGGTAACTCAGGAAATTTATGGACAAATTTACAAATAAGCCAGTTTAGAAATTTATTATATACAAATTTACAGACGGGCCAGTTCAAAAATCTCAGGATAGCAAATATGGTAATTTCGCAATTTTGGAATTCATTTATTGGTGACTAAAAGAATTTTTGTACCATATTGAAGATGAAACAAATTTGTCAATCTTAGAATTCTTTAATTCAGTGATCAGGTAACTTAGGGAAATTATAAACAAATATACAGACACACCAGTTTAGAAATTTCAGCATTGCAAATGTGGTGACTTCATCAATTTTGAAATTTATAATCCAGTGATCAGATAATTTAGGAAAATTAGAATCGAATTAACGCCCTTAAAGCAAGTTTCTCTGTTCAACGAGGTATAATAGGTCGTTATGCAATCAAAGTACATACATTAACATATCACTCATAATTTAGAAAAAGATTAGACCAAAACAGATTCTTGATCATACAGCGTTATCTGCCGAGGCTTCAATTTTGAAGATATGGAACTTGAAATAAATCGATTTTTGATTTGGGGACCACTTCCAATTTACAAAACTAAAATTTATGTACATACCTCCGTTAATCCTGCGAGAGAGCTATTTTATCAGTCTCAAAAAATACCCTCACGAGCCTAACATCCATATACATCTGTAACTTCAATGTCATAAAATAGATTTTAGTATTAAAAACTCAAACGTCCAATTCTGAATCTTCCTTACTTCCGTGTTCAAAATTCGGAATAGAATGAAGAGAATGGTTTTGGAGTTCACGAGCAGACTGAGACGAGACGATCGAGAATGGAGATTATGTATGGAAGTGTCTCAGAAACATTTCCTTTGCGAGGAAATTGTAGAGAAGAAGGGGAAGGAGAAATTAGCCGCATTAGGAAAACGGTGGAACTGGATACACTTCGTGTAAAAATTAAGGGTGTCCGGAGAACCAGGGATGGAGACATCCTCATAGAGGTTAGGAGTGAGGCAAAACTGTCGTCTGCCATCAGGGAAGCGGTTTATTAGGGAGGGGAAGGTCTGTGAACTGGTCCCTCAAGTCGAGGTCGAGGTGCTTGACCTCGATGAGCTTACCGAATGTAAAGATGTTGAAGAGGCGATTAAGAAACACTGCGGTGCTGCGATGGGGAGGAGTTCGAAGGTAAACTTGACGAGAATGGCCTATAGGGGTAACCTGAAGGCATTCTTTGAGATGGATGAAGACCTTGCAGCAAGGTACAGGACATCTGAAAGTTGGGTGGGTGTCCTGTCGTGTAAGAAAGGAGGTGAAAATGACCTGGTGATACCGCTGTCATGGTTACGGCCATATGGAAGCGGGTTGCACTGGACCCGATATAAAAGCGGATTGCTGGAGATGCAGCGAAGAGGGACACAGGTCCACGGAGTGCAAAAGTACTCCGCACTGTTGAAACCTCTGTACCGCAAAAGGGGAAGGTTCCTGGGTGGACCATCTTCCGGGAACCATACGATGCAAGATGTACCAAGAGGTGGCACCAAGAGTAAAGCCTCGAGGAACTGTAATGTAGACTCCTGCTAAGATGTCGAAGACCGACAAGCCCGTTGCGCGACACGGTCGCGCTACTGAGAACGATGCATACATCTTGGTAGGATTAAAAACAGGAGCTGGGACAAGCAGCCATGAACCAGGACACCGAAGCACGGCGTATTGGACTTACCCTTATTTCCCTAAAGTAATGCGAAAGCGGTTTCCCGGGAAATTTGTTGTCAGCAAAGAGGGGGTTTTAGTCAGCAGGAATCTGACACTACCCAACCTAAGAATTGCCTACCCACTGTAGACGATTGCTAGGTTAGGTGTCTTATGCAAGATTTTTTCCTCTACCACAAAAAAAAAGAGAAATTCTAGGTAGAGCAGAGGTGCATGTGTGGGAAACACATTTGAAACTCCTGCAAGCGTTAATACTTAGTGTGACCCTGTACTGTTCTCGTATCTGGAGTTTAAGATACCTCGATGACTTAAAGAGGGTGAAGTCGGCTTTTATGAAGCTCTATGCTTTACTTTACTAAGGTTTACTACCCGGATCAGTCTACTTAGAGTAAACCGGGGTATATCATTCGCGTAGAGACGAATCTTGCATGAGTGTATGTGAGTGTCCTAAGGAGCACACTTTTATGGTTGTACAAATTACGAGAAATTGATAAAGACCGACTCCCAAAGAAATGTTACTTGAGGATGCTACAGCTGTGCAATTAGCCTGTCGACACAGACATAAAATATAATTGATGCAAGCTATCTTTCAGATCATTTGAAGGGCATTGACGGATAATATGATTTGCATCTGAAAAAACTTGACGAGACTAGAATACAAAATTCGAGCTTCGCTACACTATATTGGCTAAGGCTCTTGAATAAGAATTTTTGCGTTTTGGTATTGACAGGAAATACTATGGAGTTTATCCTTCCGAGTTTTGTACAATTTGTAATTTACATGCGCATGACACCCTTAGTAAGTGTTAATATATGCTAGTATATTTGATCAGTTTCTTCATTTCACAGGGTCGAGACTGTTAATATTCGAATGCTCACATTACATTTGCTAATGGATTTTGGAAGAATTCTGCATTTCGGGAAATTGGGTTTTTGGATAAATGATCGGGTCAAACAAGTTTTTTACGGATATTTGAGTAGGTAGCTTCAAAGCTCACAGATGTTTCGCTGACGCTGATGTGACTTCTAACTACCTTTCTTTCTATCTCTATTTTTTCCGAAGACAGTTGATTTCACTTTCGTGCCTGATTTTCGTTTCTTTTCTTGTGGGAAGTGGTCGAATTCCGTAGCTGACGAAAATTTCTTCCATTTAAGTCTACCATCTCCAGTGGGTATAAATGCGTGGTATTGCACAGTCCTTTTGATAGTTACAGAAGCATAGAATCTGCTTCTCAGATCTTTTGCAAAATCTTCGTGTCTTTTTTGCAGTTAAAAATTATTTCAGTTCCCTTACAATACTTCTTCGCCCACTGGAATCGAGATAGATCTCCTCGGATGCGATCTTCATCAAAGAATTGTAAGCTATACTTTCCTGCTTTTCCTTCACAGTTTGCTCCTATTACATCATATGCTCACTTACCATGTGCGCTAGGATGGTAGTGCCACTCAACTGGAGTTCGGGAACGTGACTTGTGAGCTAGGAGAGGACAGAAATTGATCTTTTCATTGAAATCTTGACCTGCTCCGTCTGTGACGTAGTACACATTTTGACTGCAAAATTTCCGTTAAAATCAATTATAATTATCGTTTGGTACTCATAAGTGGCAACGTGTCATAACTCAAATTGTACGATATGATTGTAGCCTGGCAATTATTCCAGTGGAATCCTCGCGCAGAGTTTTTTGGAAGAAACTTGAAGTTCGCATAAAAATCAAACGAGATAATGAATACACCATTTTCCAAAGTTACCTGAAGATTTTTGAAGAACAATGCCTGCTCTGTAGCAAGAAAATGATGTGTCTCATCTGGATAGTAAAGGATGCCTGCAAATTTCTGTTAAGTAGGCAAGCAATGTAGAAAAGCATCCACTCTCTTAGGAGTCCTAGGTTTAGGGGAAATTATTGATGTATGATGTCCGCTTCATCATTATGTCTATGCGTGTAATCTCTCTCAGCCATCAGGCGACAGCCATCAATGATGTGCTCGATGGATTCGTTCGTATCTCCACACATTCGGCACCTGTCAATCATGTCCTGATGTTAAAGGCTTCCAATGAAGATAGATTCAAGGGCACGTAATCGAGATCTACTTTACAGATGGTATTGTAGAGCGCAATATCTTGTTTGCTGATGAAATAGTCTTGCAACTGTGTTACTTGCGATACATAAAGCTGCTTGATATCTACAACGCCCCTATCCCCTATATGTTGTGGCAAAGCTATTCTTCCAATCGCCGAATCACTGTGATGCATCCGGTGCTTAGTCATTTCAACGGGAACAGTTATCTCTATTCTAACAAGGTCGGCGTTTGACCATGTAATTAGCCCAAAAGAGTGCATTCGAACAGGAATAGCATAGGTGTTGATAGCCTGGATGTTAATGGAAGAGTTGAGAAAACTCTCAAGAACCAATCTGAGTCTTGCAGTGAAAGCAGTCCTTAGGCTCTTCATAACTATCGTACGCCCTTGGACTCAAGAATACCCATATATTTTTATGACTCATAGTCAACCATTGCCTCTATACGATCTTCATTCTCGTTTTCTAATTCTTCGGTTCACAATTCTCCTCGATGGAAATGCACCGTTCTGTATTCATCTAGTCCAAACTCTATGTGATCAGTATATGACCATCCCCATCATCATACATTCTGAATCCGTGAGACATGCTATTAAGTGTTTGGCTCACTGGATTCATCGCTTAACAGACGAATAACGTACTAAAGGAGTCCACTTGAAAGATACTCGTCGTAGTGCGAATCGGTCTATTTGTCCTTGGTTGTCCATGACCAAAGTTCTTGATTCTTGTTTCGTAAAGCATCATCACATGACCTAGAAGGTCAATGATGCGTGGGCAGATCTTGTAAATTTTGAAAACTTGAACCAGATAGTCATGCAATACCGAAGAAAATGCTTGCTTGTAGTCAATGTAAGCCATGTGCAAGTTCCTTTGATGTTTCCAAGCTTGCGTCATGGACACAGCATCAATGATAACCAGATTTCTACTGCCTCGCGAGTTTTTGCAACATACTTCCTGTTCTTCGGTTAGAATGTTATTCTCATCAGAATGATGGGAAGCTTCATCTGCAATAACCACTGTGAGGCACTTATAAATCGTTGAAAGACAGGCGATTGGTCGACATTAAGATGGATTTCGAGCGTCTGTTTTTTTAGGCAAGCTTTTTTTTTCGCGGCAGCTTGTGCAGAACCCTGGCAGCCCAAGTTTTGTGACTCGCGCGCGCGTCAACTCGGGCGTCGAGTTCGCATCGCGCGACCCAAACATGGTCGAGCGTCACGAAGCTTTTTTTTCAAGTATTTAAAAGGTTTTTAATACCTATCATAACCTTGTGTGAAAGAAATTTCCATTTTTAAAATACCAAACGAAAAATTTGCGGTTCATTAGAATATACAGATGTGATTTTTATTACTGTTATTGCGATTAAAATATTTTGAATTCTTAATGAGAGAAAATTCAAAATCTTTCAGATAGTTAAATATCACAAATTTTGTCTTTCTTGCTCTTTAGAATGTTATTCATTGATCTAATAAAAACATAGATCAATGTTACTAAAAGTTACGTACTTCGCAATCGTATACCTATAAATATGTGAAATCAACAATTCAGACGTTCAATAGATTTCAAAAATGTTACTTAGAGCTTCCTTGTAGCAGAAATTTTTGAATTCCGGGTAGCATTTTGAATCAAAAGAAGTCACTTTTTCGAAGCGATTATAATGATAAAAAACTTCTGAAGGATTTGGAAAAAAAAACTCGATTTCAACTGAAAGATTGTACGAGATTGGCAGATATAAACAGCTGAGTACATACATGCGCAGACGCACGCTTGCCGCGTGAAGCTCGACCATGTTTAGGGCGCGCGATTTAAACTCGACGCCCGAGTTGACGCGCCCGCGAGTCACAATATTTGGGCTGCCAGGGTTCTGCACAAGCTGCCGCGAGGCAGCCGGGTTGCTTTTGAAAGGTAATCGAAAGACCTTTCAAATGATACCCATTTCGTCCTTAGAACTTATGGTCTCAAAACCCATTTTTTTCAATTGTTTACAAATTGTTATAAGATATAAAGCACAGGATACAGGTTTGGCAGACAATCATTTGATAATAATCGTAATTAAATCAACACTTTTAGATAGAATTTATCCTTAGAAGAGATGGGCTTAACTTTTTGTAGTGGGCTCCCGGACTATGAGCATAAAGTTTGGCATTAGATCAGTGTGTTCGATGATATTCTGGAAACTCCTCGCCAATGCAGTGTGCACACTTCTCTTTGTCTAGTTGGAACCACGCAGCGTCTAAATTGCTTCTGTTATTTTTTCCCCAAACACGTGACCAGTAGTCGGCCATGCCTCTCAATTGAGGAACTCTAGTGTTCAACTTCATGTTCTGCTCCTGATTTAGTTCACGATAGAACCTTCTATCACCTGCCTCGAAGGTTTGATTTTGCTGCTTTCAAGCACTACTTCTATTGTATCAACGCAGTCTGTCAGTAAGAACACCACGTCTGACGAGGAAACTAAATTATCTCATTTAATACCTTAGGTGGCAGTGTCGCGATGTTCTGAGGGTAGATGATATTATTAACATGGAGCATCAGCTTTTTGGCTCTATTAATTCTCTAATAATAGGCAAGTCAGCCCAATTTGCTCCTTACTTTGCTGCTATCCATATCCAACCTGATTTTCCATGGGAGATCTTGTTTCCGTCCTAGGGCAAATACTGCATCTGTGGGCCTTGTTCTTCGACCTGAAGTTTCGATGACTGCCATAGGCGCACAATATACAAGAGTTCGCACCTGCAACATTGTTCTTGTTCTTCATTATACCTAGCAACCTATGTCCTCAGCTCGGGCAACCTCTCCATTATCCACATCTTCCATAGGGATTTCATTATTAGGGCGCTGCTGAACTACCTTCATTTCGATGGCAGCTATTTCAACCTCTAAGAGCAATCTGTTAACAGATGTTGAGCATTTCTGGTCTGCTAGATTCTGTCCCTTTATTATTGTAGCAAGATACGGGTACTCGAGGAAGAGGAGACGATGAAGTTCTCTCCTCACACTCTGCCTACTACTCTGTGCCACCAAAAAGAGGCGCATCACATCTCTGTTCATATGGTAAGTCTATTATAATTGCCTTCTTGGTAGCTGAATCTCTACTACAGCCTCTGGTTGAATCGGTCTGTCTGCTTCTGGAAGATTTGGTGGTAATGGAACATCTAAAGGTTGTGAAGGAACATTAACAAACTGATGGCGTTATATTGCTGCATCAGTTTTGGCTTGATATTAACAGCTTAATCCAACTGATGATCATTGTTGGCGCTTTCTCCCGCTGCTTCTACCTCTCGCCTAATCTTTATTGCTCGGTCTATTGTGATTAGAAGATTATTGCGGATGTCCGTGACCTTCGTGATGAGATCCTTCACTAAAACTCTCTGTCTATGGGGATACTTCTCCGCGAACTTTGTCCTCAAATTGTTGCACTGCTTCCGGTATTCTGTAGGTGTCCTTGCTGGCCAGATTGTTGATTGGCGAGATCTGCCTGACCATCACACAGCTTACCATGACCACCGTCCCGCGTGCTGTGGCCTCCAGCGGTTGCACCAGGGGCGCCCCTCGTTTTTTTCTGTTTGGCATGGGAAACACTATCAGTAGCAATGCTACGGCCAACGTTGCCATCAAAGTCATGAGAGGAAAGCTCAAGACTTACCGCGATGATAATTCATTCAACCAGAATGTCACTCTTTTCAATTGATAGTTTTCAAAAAAATTGAAGGGTACCAAAGTGGTAGTTAATGTTACAAAAATATCTATATTATCTAGCTGTTTATGTCTGCTCTAATGACAACCTAGTTTCATCCTCATAACGCTCTGGTAATTTTTTGAGGGAATTACTTGTTAGGGAGGAACTTTTTCTAAATTATTCTCAAAAAGATGTTTTTCTTACAGGGAAGATATTCCTCTTGGTGCCATTTATATCCACGGATATCCGAGGCACATCATAGAATATCATCCCTGGCGGAAACTGTAGTATCTTTGTCAGATACAATATTATTTAAATTTGATGTACTGAAGATGTATTCAAGTTGAATTCTGTTACTTCCTTCAGATTATGCATATTGATAAATTTATGGATCAGAATTTTGTTTTCATAAAAAGTTCGTTCTTGACTTCTGAATTGAGGAATGATTCCTCATTTATTTGATTAGTTGTAATCGGCACACATGATGGGTAGGCTATAAAAACACATGAGAATATAAGAAATCAAAAATAGCTAGTTCTAAAAACTTTTTTTATACTGATATCAACCAAAACCAAAATCTTGATTTACCTTCAAAAACAAGGAGTTGCCCTGGGCTTCGCGATTGTTCTGATTTTCGAACAACTTGGAACCAGAAACTCCTTTTTCTGAATCTTCTATTTCTTGAGTAAACATATAATACTCCCACCAAGTAGCTGGAGAGCTTAAAATTTAAGGAATGTTATACAAAGTTTGAAATTTCCGGCAATGATGTAGTAGGTACAAAATCATGTGTATAATGTACTTTGTACTTTAATAATGTTGACCCCTACACGTCCATATATTGCACAATATTTTATTGTATAAAAAGTATTCAATTTCATAGATCTGGAAAATTTAGTTTTCAAAATTTGGCGCATGCATGATTTTGATGCATTTCTAAACCAAGCATCTGACAAATACTTCAACTTTACTGTAACTCTAACGCTTCTCAGGATAACAGCCATGGAAGCGAGATTATAGGGTCAGTCTTGGTCAATCTGAATTCCAAAAAAAATAGGACAAGGAGCATAGTTAAGTTCTTGTTTTTCTTATACTGATGCAAAGCCTAGAAATTCTTAGTCAGTAGGGCAGTTTTGTTCATTATATTCCGTTGACATTCAATCAATCCAATACCAACTGAAAATCAAAGCCCTGGCTGTGATTGCGTTAGATCAACAAATGGAAATATCTGCTACAGGATTCTCTGTTCTACGACGTATAACAGGTAATTATGCAATCAAAGTACATACATTAACATATCACTCACAATTTAGAAAAAAATTAGACCAAAACAGATTCTTGTTCATACAACGTGATCTCTGCCAAGGCTTCAATTTTGAAGACACGAAACTTGAAATGATTCGATTTTTGAAGTGGGAACCATTTTCAATTTGAAAAACTCAGATTTACAGACACATCTCCGCAAATCCTGCGAGAGAAACATTATATCAATCACAAAAAATACCCTCACGTAGTCGAACATCCATATACAACTGTTACTTCAATGCCACAATGTAGATGTCAGTATTGAAAACCTTAAGGTCCAATTCTGAATTTCACTTACTTTCGTGCTGAACATTGAGAATAGAATGGGGGAAATAGTTCGTCAGATTGCATTAATACTCCACAAATATTAACTGCTGAGATAAAGGAGGAAGGAATATACGTGACTACAAATTTCAGGTCATACAATGAATTTTAATGGCAAATTATAAATGTTTTGATTTATAATGATTTCAGAAAAAAATGGACTCAAGAGTGGTATTTGGTGAAGCTTTCTTTCTATCATTTTACTATCAGGACCTCCTTACTTTTTGGATGAGCCATCAAATATTTAGGCAATGGTGAGAGGTAAACCAGAATTTTTGCAAACATGAACATCCGTGTTGCACTCAGTGGCAAGACAGACTTCCTTTTTTTTATTATTTCAAAATTTCCATGGATTTATTATGAAATAAAATTCAAGATAAAAGTGATATCAGGTAGAGCTTTTTCTTTCTTCTGATAATAAGGGTCCGTCCATGTATTTTCTAACGGATTCTGATGGTTACTCTTCTTTTATCCACCCTTGAGCTCTTTTTGAGAGGAAATTGATTCAGGTCCAGTTCCGAAAAAATGAAAATTTTCGCGGGCTTTCTGCTCATTATATTTATGGGTCTTTTCCCATTTATAAGTAAGCGCATTACACTATTATACTAATAACTCATAACCAATAAGATACACATGAAATTTTGTACATATGTTCATTCCAGAGCTCCTAGTTTGAATAACGTACTCCTGCTGAAGTTGTCATTCTTGAAATAATAATCGTGCTCACAGTAATTTATCAAGTAAAGAGAAAAAAAATTATTTTGATCGAAATATTCTTCAATGTATCTCATATTTCTACAATGTAGACGTAACGAAACTGAAGTAGCAAACTGAATCTATACATTTGTAGGGATTTATAATAAACTATTTGTAGGAGCATTGTGTGGAGATGCACATGTATGCTTGAACGTGTCTTTTTTATAGGCTAATAATTATCGTTCTGTTCGTTCATATTCCATTTTTATATTCCCAATATTCGAAATTTGGAAATGTTTCATGAAATTCTCAAAATTAAAGTTTTCGATTTTATTTGGATTAAAATTCTTCAATAAAACTTGCAAATTTTACCTAATTGTCAAATATTTTATGCATGCTTACCAAATTATTGATTCACTTTTTTGGTCAATTTTTTATGATAATAATTAATTTTTCAAGTGAAATCACCACTGTAGATAAGCATAGATTTTCATGGAAAATAAATAAGACGAGCTGCATAAAAAAAGTAATCATAAAAAGAGTAATGTATCAATTATTAGTGAACCTAATAATAATAATATCATTTTTACTTAGGCAGAATTATTTTATTCTAATTTTTTTTGAAGATCCCCTAAAGTGAGATACGATAAAAAAGGGGTAAAATATAATCGAAAAAAAATATTTGTGAATAAAAATGTGTTTACTTACATTTTCAATGCAACTGAGTTGGGGTTTTTGAATTTATCAAAATTACGGAGGGACAGATATATTTTAATGCATACGAAAGAATCTTTATGAATCATTAACATATAAATATTATATGTCGATGCTGTAAATACATGTTTTTCTAGGTTATGACGTCAAGTCAAAAATAATATAATATATTTACCTGTGAAATGAACGCTCGTCGCCCACGTCACTTCGCGTTCGACAAACAAAACACATAAATACCATTTTCTTCCACACCCGTCTGAGAAACACGATTTTGGAGGCTTAGTGGGAAACAGCGAAAATGATCGATTCCACGATCGTTGATGAGTCCGTATGGAAAAGTGTACTCTTCCTCACTAGTGACAGTAAAGTTCGGTGATAGTATCATTTACATGTCAGTTCAAGGTTAAAATCGATTTGAATGTCAAAGAAAATTTCGATTCTGAACTCTCATGTGTTTCACTTGTTTCATTGCTACCAACTTAGAGCGCAGAAATGTCGATCTACTGCAGATATATTCACACTTGTATACATTACCTCAAAACGACATTCTGTCAGTCATCCGGACTATATGACCACATGACTGTAAGCAATTGACAATTACGAGTCGTTGGTGCAACAAACGCTTGTAGAATTGATCATTTACGCTGTTTCCTACCAAGCCTCCAAAATCGTGTTTTCCAGGCGGGTTCGAAAAAAAATTGTATATTCACCTCGTGGGGGACAAGTCGATTCCCAACATTACCAACTCGCATGATTGCCGCGTTCGCTTTGTTTGCGCGGCAAACTTCATGCTCGTTGGGAAGCTCCTATGTCCCCCACTCGGTTAACAATATACTATTATTCCTTATCCGATACATGTTATTCGGATTATTTAGATTGAAAACTTGAAACGAGCTTGAGCCGTCAAAACTGAGGCTCAGGGCCCCCATTGAGGGTCCCGCTAACTACTCATAAGGGCCTGACAAGGGGAACTCGTGTAATGTCATTTGAGTTGACTTTTGAAAACGGGCTGATTGAATAGTTCACATACACATGTATAAAAAACCCTGCAGCCGTTTTTTCCAGTGGGCCTCCGTTGAGGTGCAAAATGATTATAAAAATCTTACTGCTTA
>WSXT02005911.1:0-14892 GCA_011762715.2 Neuroterus valhalla | reverse complement strand
GGTTCAGGGGGTCTCAAAACGTGGACATTTGACAAAAACGGAGGGGGTCAAATTTTACACAAATCTAATACCTTCTCCGATGAGAATGTAAAAACAAACATTTTATTTCTCTGGAAATAGAAATTTTTCGAAGAGAGGTTGTCTTGTCCTATAGAGTGAAAACAAATTTTGCAATGCATTTTGCGACCATCCTAGTAATCAATTTATAATTATAAATTTTTTCGTCTTCTGCTATTCTACAATGCTATAAATAATTTGACAATATCGTCACGAGATTATAATTTATTGTTGTATATACAGAGAATTTAGGGGACTTGGTGCTAGTTTGTCTTAATTAGGGAACATGAGACATTCAATGCCATTTTGCCTGAGACAAAAAAAAGAAAGGAAGCAAATCGATGAATAAAGAACATTCTGCGAAGAGATAAAAGACGAAGAGGAAGAAAAAGAGGAATATGGAGTTAGACTCCGAGGACAAATATAGTTCGTTAGCCGATGATGTCTTGGTGCAACCACCCCCGCCGCCCACCGACGAAGTCACAGAGATATTATTTCTGGCATTGACTTGGCCAGCCAAGTGTAAGACTCGGAGAGACCATCATCGCTTGTGACTCACTTTACCCAAAATATTCTCCTTCATTAGTCGCTTATGTACGATTGTTCGACGTGCTCTTCAATCATTCAGGGCACTGAACTTTCACAACTGAAGTGTCACCCGAAGTGTCGTCTGAATCTCTCTTTACAATCTACCATCTGAATCCCAACGGCTAATTATCTATTTAATAATTCCATATAGAGATATCCTCCAAATGTGAAGAGAATACTTGTTTATAGTTTATTTATTCCAATAGAAAATAGTTTTTATATTAGAAGAATGAGAGGCCTCCCATAAGTTATGGAGCAGAGCAACTAGTCGCTGAACAACTTGTCGTCAAAATTATTAGTCGCCGGGACATCTAGTCTCGAAACAATTAGTTGCCAAGTCAAAGAGTCAACGGATGACCAGCCGCTGGTGCTGGGATATCTAGTCGCCAGGTTAACTAGTCGCTAGCCGACTAGCCTCTGGTGCTGGGAAATCTAGTCACCAGGACAAATAGATGCTGGAATGTCTAGTGGCCACGAGGCTAGAGAAATATAGGGATGTCTTAATATGTAAGCGAAAATATTTGCATGAAAAAATTCGTCAGCAGATAAAAAATAAACCATTTTCAGACATCATTTGAATACATTCAGGTTCAACTCAAATAATAATCAACAGACGTTTTGAACTATACATCTCGCCTATTTTCGATTAAAAAGAATCTTTTAAAAAGAATACTTTTGTCAAAATCTCTGCAGTGTGAGATTATGTAAAAATTAGGGACAATGCGATGAAACTTCATCCAGATATAATTTTATTATTCGATTGTTTATTCTTCTGAGGATTTTGAAATGAATTTTATGCTTGAAAAATTCTGACAAAAAATGGATTTAAATTTATATTCGTTATCCAAAAATGTCCTTTATTGTTCATCATTCCAGTCTGAAGATTCCTCCAAATCACCGAATTTCTTATTTTGATTGCTTTATTTTTATGAGGATTTAGAAATCATTCTCTCCACAGTACTTTTCGATAAAAAATTGAACCAAACTCCTGTTTCTTATTAAATAATTTTTTAATTGTTTGATCTTTCAGGTCAGAGGTCTCTTTCATGATTTTGATTCCAAATCTGGTTTTTGCCTAGAGATTTATTAATGTGGAACGATATTTTGGAGGAAAAAATAATTCCGAATTTCTGTGTTCCATTAATGAATATTTTTTATTGGTTGGCTTCTCAGATCATGGGTCTCTTCGAATTATCAAACAAGAATTAAAATTTTGCTCTGTGAGGCAAAAAATATAAGATTTTGATAGTTCTAATACAACCTCATTGATTCAAAACGATTGATGTTTGATCATTGTTGTTTGTAAATTCAACCAATTTTCCGAAAGTTACCTTATTGATTTCAAAATCAACTATTTGGTTTAGAATCCAACTTCTTCGTCGAAAATTCGTCTTTTTGGCTTGGAAGTTAACCGATTTCGTTGACAAGTGTTCTTTCTCCAAATCTCTAACTTGACTATTTTTGTAAAGAATGTAGATGTAGAATGTAGATGTAGATGTAGAATGTAGATTTTTGAAAGTAGTAGTAGTTGTCCTAGCAGCTGAATTTCCTGGTGGCCAGATGCCCTGGTGGCCAGAGGTCCATGGGACTAGATACTCTAGTGATTAGTTGTCCTGGCGGCAAGATGCCCTGGCGACTACTTGTTCCGGCGAATAGTTGTACTGGTAACTAGATATTCCAGAGAATAGTTATCCATGCGACTAGTTGTCCCAGCGACTAGATGTTCTAGCGAATAGATGTCCTGGCAGCTAGATGTTAAAGCGAATAGATATTCCAGCGAATAGTTATCCAGGCGACTAGATGTTCTAGAGACTAGATGTACTGGGAGCTAGATGTCCCAGAGAATAGTTGTCCTGGTGACTAGTTGTCCTGGCGCCTAAATGTCCTAGTGGCCAGATGCTCTGGCGACTACTTGTTCCGGCGAATAGTTGTACTGGTAACTAGTTGTCCTAGCGGCCAGATATCATGGCGATTATATATTCTAGAGAATAGTTGTCCTGGTGGCTAAATGCTTCAGCGAAAAGCTGTCCTGGCAACTAGATATTCCAGCGAATAGTTATCCATGCGACTAGATGTCCCAGCGACTAGTTGTCCCAGCGACTAGATGTTCTAGCGAATAGATGTCCTGGCAGCTAGATGTTAAGGCGAATAGATATTCCAGCGAATAGTTATCCAGGCGACTAGATGTTCTATAGACTAGATGTACTGGGAGCTAGATGTCCCAGAGAATAGTTGTCCTGGTGACTAGTTGTCCTGGCGCCTAAATGTCCTAGTGGCCAGATGCTCTGGCGACTACTTGTTCCGGCGAATAGTTGTACTGGTAACTAGTTGTCCTAGCGGCCAGATATCATGGCGATTATATATTCTAGAGAATAGTTGTCCTGGTGGCTAAATGCTTCAGCGAAAAGCTGTCCTGGCAACTAGATATTCCAGCGAATAGTTATCCATGCGACTAGATGTCCCAGCGACTAGTTGTTCCACCAACTAGTTGTCTCAGCGACTAGATGTTCCAGCGAATAGATGTCCTGGCAGCTAGATGTTAAGGCAAATAGATATTCCAGCGAATAGTTATCCAGGCGACTAGATGTTCTAGGGACTAGATGTACTGGCGGCTAGATGTCACAGAGAAAAGTTGTCCTGGCGACTAGTTGTCATGGCGGCTAAATTTCCTAGCGGCCAGATGCCCTGGCGACTACTTGTTCCGACGAATAGTTGTCCTGGTGACTAGTTGTCCTAGCGGCCAGATATCATGGCAATTATATATTCTGGTGAATAGTTGTCCTGGTGACTAGATGTCCCAGCGACTAGTTGTCCCACCAACTAGTTGTCTCAGCGACTAGATGATCCGGGAAACAAGATGTTCCAGCGAACAGATGTCCTGGCAGCTAGATGTCCAGGCGGTTAGATGTACCAGCGGTATTCGTCTTTTCGCAGGAAATTAATTTGGTTTGTAGAAAGGCCTCTATTCCGGCTGAAAGTACAACTTTTCGGGTAAAATTGGAACATTCTTGTTGAAAAATATTTCTTTTCCCTGAAAGAAACATTATTGTAGTTGAAACTTGATCTCTCTGGTTCATTATTGAACTATTCTGTTAATATTCCATTTTTTTCTAGTTTGAGAAGTAAATTTAAAAAAAAAATAATGAATCTTATTTATGTATCGTTTTTCGGGGAAATTTTAACCTTTCTGGTTAAAAATTCATCCTTTTTGGGTAAAAATACAATGATTACGAGTTATTTTATTCTGGTTGGCTATTGAACCATTTTGTAAAAAAATTGAATGTTTGGGCTGAAAATCCATTTCTTCGTTTGAAAATCCAACAATTCTATAGAAATCTAGGACTTTTGTGAAAAAGTTCATTTATTTATTTGTTATGATTGAATGTTGAAATATTCAATTCTTGATTGTAAATTCGACTTTTCTAGTTGAACATTGATCTATTTGGTCTAAAGATGATGAATTTTGAAAGTACATGATTTTTTTAGTAAAGAGGATATCTCCTCAGTTTAAAAGTTTATCCTGTTTGGTTGGAATTTATTTTGTTCTGGTTGAGGATAAGACTATATTTTGCTCAGTAATTCAACAATATGTTAGAAAGTTAAATTATTTAGTTTAAAATTAGGTATCTCGTCGAAAAATTATGTTTTTGTTTTCAAAATTCATTTCTTATGCAGTAATCCATCTCTTTCGCTTTGAAATCCAATTTTTTCGGAAAACATCGTTTCTTTTGTTAAAAACTCGTCTCTCCAGTAAAACATTAATCTTTTTTGTGGGAAATTTATCTTCCGGTATTAATATTTATACTACTTGGTTGAGAGTTGAACCACTTTATTGGAGAAAGTATTTGCAGATGTTACCTTTTCGGTTGAAAATTCAACTTCCTTGTTATAAATTCTTCTTTTGTTTAGTTGAGAATGGAACTCAAATCAGAAAATTCGACCATTTCACTTATTGCCAAAAATCTATTTGTTATAAAAAAAAAAATTTTCTCCCTTTCTCTACTCTTGTTGAAAATGCTTATTTTCAACAAATAATTTTTGAACTTCAGAGTTCAACAATTCCATGTATGATCAAAACTCTTTCTTTCTCAGTTAGAACATCATCTGTGTTGGTTGAAAATGAACTTTATTATCAAAATTTCATCAATCGCTGTTTATTACATACATACTTTCTTACTAAAACATTTCACTTTCCAGCAAGAAAATAAGACTGTTTTGTTAAAAATTTGGCTCTCTGGATAAATAAATCCGCTCCTTTGCAGATCTATCTATTTGTTTCAGGACTACTAAATTTTGTTAAAAATTTTTCTTTTTTGCCGAATTGAAGTGGTCGAAAAATATTTGTTCCTGTTGAAAAGGAATTTTTTTGAATAAAAATTATATTCTTCCATTTTTCAATTTGAACTTATTGTTTATAGTTAGAAATTTTAATGCGTTGTTGAAAATCCTTTTCCTGGTGGAAAACTAATTTTCTTGGCGGAAAATTCATCTTTGTACATCCAAAATCAAACACTCATGTTGCAACTCGAATTATTTATTCAAATCTAAACTATTTTGTTATTGACATTTTTTTTTGGTAGGATAATGCATTATTTGTATCAAGTTCCCCAGAAAATTTTCTTTTCTTGGATAGAAATCCATCTTTCTCAGTTTAAAATATACTTTTTTGTTGAAAATTCTTCTTTCGTAGAAAAATTTGCCAATTTGGTTGGAAACTCAATTGTTCGTTCGAAATTCCGATCATCCTGTTTAAATCATGGCTTTTTTTAGAATTCAGCTTTTTAGCTTTGAAACAAAACTTTTTTGTTGAAAATTCAACCTATTACATGAAAACTTATGTATTTTATTAAAAATTCTCCTTCTGATAGAAAATCACTCTTTTTAGTAGAAGACTTATTTTGGCAGATGAAAAATCTAACAATTTGGTTGAAACTGTAATTATTCTGTTGAAAACTCAAACATTTTGTTTAACATATCTGTCTTGGTTGAAAATTCAACTGTTTTTTATATTATTTATCTCAATGTATTTATATTTTACCTCTTATGATAGAAAAATACCTCTCCTAAATAATGATGGATAATTTTAAGTTAAAAGTCAATTTCATTATTGAAAATTCAACGGCCACAAAAAGTGCATCTTTGTGTCTTTAAAATTAAACCATTTCATGAAAAATGCAACTTGGTTTGGTTAAATTTTAATCTTTATTTTAAGAAAATTTGACTATTTGGATGAAAAATCGTCTCTGTAAGTTACAAATCCAATTATTTGTAAAAACAATTTGACTATTGTGCTACCAACTCAATTGTTGAAAATTCAATTATTTCATCGAAGTTATCTCCTTTTTACATTCTTATCAGAGAAGGAATTAGATGTGTGTAATATTTACCCCTCCCCCCCCCTTCCCCCATTATTGTCAAATGTCCACGTTTTGAGCCCCCCTGAACCCAGGAAAATGGTTTTTACGAAGGTGTCTGTATGTCTGTATGTATGTATGTATGCCTGCCTGTGAGCACGATATCTTACGGAAAAACGAATCTATTTTATTGTCCTTTGGTACACTCTTTCAGTGTCAAAAACTAAAGTTCAAGTACGTTAGCCAGATATTTTGGATGGAAACTCAAAAAGTTGGAGCATTTTGAAAATTTTTGAAACAATTTTTTCCAAGGCTCAAAAATTTTAAGTACGACTTTATGTCGTGCTTTGGCAACTACTTTTGGGGACCAAAAATACAAGTCAAGTTCGTTAACCAGCTGTTTTGAATCGAAAATAAAAGAGGGGAGCATTTTGAAAATTTTTTTGGACTTTTTTTCCCGAGACTCGAAAATTTCAAGTAAGGTTTCTTGTAGTTGGCAAAAAGTGAGGCAATATATTCCCACGATTTTTTTTAGATAAAAGTGAAATTGTCAGAATTATGGCATTTTCAGAATTCAAAAATGTAAACGAAAATGAGAATTCTCAGCGGAACAATGCAAGATATAGAAAAAAGTTTAAAAAAAAAAATTTCTTTTTCGGAGCCCTTCGGGATGAGCTTTCCAACTTTTCGCGTTTTCTCAAAAAATTGAAAATTCAACTTTAGGTCGCACAAAAAATAATGTAAAATAGAAAGTTTCATTTTTTGGTCAAACCATGCAAGGTACGGGAAAATTTATATGAAGTAAACTTGTGGACCAAAAAAAGATCTACAGATTGAATAATATCAACTTTTTGATAGGACAAGTAGTTTTTGCCTTATTTATAAAAAACGATGTAAAAAATGAAAAAAAAATGATTTTTTGGACAATTGACACAAGATTAGGAATGATCAAATAGACACAAGTTCTTTACCGGGAAAATATCTTCAAATGTGTTATCAACTTCTTCAACAGGATATGTAGTTTTCATTTCAATGAGAAAAAATAACTATAAAAATGAAATAATGAAATTTTTTAAAAAAAGGACTAAGGCTTACACAGAAGATTGAAAGAAAGAAGTTATTCACCCGAAAAATATCTGTAAATTCGGTATAACTTTTCCCATTGGACGCGAAGTTTTTGTTTTAATCATAACAAATAAAATTAAAAATTAAAAAATTGAATTTCTAGAAAAGTTACACAACATGTGAAAAAAGCGAGGCAACAAAACTGCTCTACCGTTTAGGACAAACTTTGATCGAGTGCGCAGCACAAGACAGGCGATGAGAATGTCTGAGCGCGTAGCGCGAGGTAAATTCATAACCGAGCGCGAAGCGCGAGATGTAAAAGACGCGCGCCCTAGGCACGTTGAAACTTGCGAGCGAAGCGAGCCGCGCGCCAAGCGCGCGCTGAGAATGTGCCCGAGCGGCGGGCAGATTTTTGTTCCTAAATTTCACTAACATAAAATATGTAACGGCGTATAAATGCGAAATATGCACTTTACCAGGAGAGTAGAAAACTGCAGAAAAACATACTCCCGAGTGCATCTGGTTACTGACAGAAAAGTTTGGATTTAGAAATTCATAAGCATCGAGTGCTCACCTCCATCCCCTACGTCAAATCTCTCTTTTGACAGTAGTTGAGCCTAGTAAAGACATGATTGAGCAACGATCCGGAAGGGTTATCCATCCGAGCGCCAACAACGACTCGATAATCACCACATTCAGCTACTGCTGTCAGTCTCAAACTCAAAAGGATCACATATGCTCACTTAAGATTAAATCCAGAAAAAACAATTGCTTTTGCCTTGAACGTAGTGCATTTTTGATCGCAAACTTGTGATCTCCGTTAAGCGGACGATGTACCTTCCGATAATACCTCTATGTCTGATCAAGATTTTTGATAAGTTTTAAGAGCAGGTCCAGGATGAAGTGAATGCATTGCAAAAGAATAATTTGGCCTCTTTTCCGCGAAGTTAAGGTTTTTTCGAGTACCTGGAGGGTAAGGGGAAAAGGGCATAAAAGAGATGCATGAGAGTCCATCGTGAATTCGAGACACGTTTTGCGCACATATGGGTTCCAAGTTACGACGTCCAGCTGGATCGTCCACAGGTCCTATCTCTCGTGCATGGATCAGCCAACTCTTTTTCCCATGAATCCATCGCCGAGACGCATCGGAGATCCACGGAAACGAGAATTCCGTGGACTCAGGGACTTTTATGAACACGAGAAATGGCTTGAAGTTCAAATGCTGGGAACCAAAATTCATGTAAAGAGAAACAGTTACGCGAACAAGCAACTATGTAAAAGAACTTTGGGTAATTTCTTTTCCTTAGATAACTGGTAATTGAATTTCATTCATGCGAATAACACAGAAGTTATTGTGTTCATAAAGAGAAGTGCGAAGAAAGTAGGCTACATTACCTGCAATCATGAGAGGATAAAACAAGTTGATAATTTGATGTGTCCGAGAAGTTAACATACTGCTGACAAAAATATAGATGCAAAGATCTCCAGACGTATAAATGGGAGTCGACATAATATCGGTAGTGTACCAGTTATTGCTAGAAGGGAAAATGTAACAAATAAAACCAAAATTGTTATATCCCATTCTGTGCTTGCACGTACTGCGCTGTATGATAAAATTGCTGTGAAACGTTGAAAGTTTAGCTGTAATCAGCCATTATTGTAAAGCCGATGTTAATCGACGTATCGAGTTTTTCTATCATTTCTGCTTCATACAAGTAAGACGATCGAATGTAAATCTCTCAGTCGCACACATTTTCTAAATAAATCTCTTAACTTTTCGATCCCTGACAAGAGACTTTTATTTTCTTCTTTAGGTCATGAGCTCAGTCACCATATTCTTGCCTCATCTTGTCTGAAAGAGAGTCCCAGTTTCTTGACTCGTCACGAGATTTCAAGAGGTCCAAATCGTGTTTGTGTTTTCTGAGAGTGTCTTAGGTCAAGGTTAGCAAAATCTCAGAAGACGGAGCAAAATTCAAAGCATGGGAATTCCATACTCTAGCTGCCATGCACGGTATATTAGACGTAGTAAGTGGCATAAGTCAGATGCCGAATGATCAGAAATTGCAGGAGGCGAAATTATAGGTAGAGGACAACGCGCAAGCCATGTTCCTCATTTTGACTTCGCTAGAACTAAAACAGCTAGAGTGTCCACTGACACTTACGACATATTGAGAGATGTGAGGTAAGCTAGACAGTATCCACGAGCAAAAATCTACATCGAACAAGCTGCTTTAGACTCAAAAGTTCCACGAGTACTGAATGAACTCTTTTGTAGAACGAATTGTACGGCATCGAGCATGGGCTCTGGAATAACGCCCTACAGGCCATGAATGGGTGCACAGTCATCCAAGTTTCATTTTTGAACCCGAGAAAAGGGGTTCAAAAGACTTAAGTTGAAGATGTGCGCAGTTTGCATTTGCATCTGCAAACTTGGCACGTACACAGTTGTCCGTCTGGCCATCGACGTGCATAGTTGGGCACGCGGAAAGATACTAAGTGCAAAGTTGTCCGGTACCCATAGGTAAGAAATCAAGTCTTGTCTATTTGAGGATTTTCGATTCCGAATATTTTGTGCACTTGGACGGAAAACTCAGGAAAGAGCTGATTCCGAAATCGACGAAAATGTTGCTAATTGAATATCAGGCAGACTCTCCTTGTTATCGACTTCACGATCCAAGTAGCAAGACTGTCAAAATTTTAGGAAATGTCTCTGTCAGTGAGAAATCTCAGAGAAATCTGCAGAGTCAAAACGACTCTGCAAATTCTTTTTTTCTTCCTCTTAGCCTTAGACAAGATACTCTTCGTATACCTGACAGATATAAAGCAAGTTTTGTTGAGTATCACACGCCCGAAACATATCAGGAAGCTGTTACGAGAAACGATTCAGAAGAGTGAATTGCAATTCAGAACGAATTTGTTTTATTTCGAAGGAGCGAAATTCGGAAGGTTTTGCTAAGGCAAAAGGAATGGAAGTTCATCGATTAAAAATGTGTTTTCGAGGTTCAGCAAAATAAAGCAGGCGAAGTCCAGCATCACAAGGCTCGTTTACTTGCCAGGGGCTCTAACAACAAAAGAGTGGGCTACAATAAAACCGTCGCACCAAATGTGCGATACCACTCATGTCGAGTTTTATTAGCAAAGATGACTCAAAAAGATCTGGAAATGTGACAGTCCCACGTAAAATATGCTCTTCTCTACGGCAAACTTCAAGAGGATATTGAAATGGATATTCTGGAGGTACATACTTGAGGTACATAATTTTGTTCTCAAATCTTTGAAGAATTCATCTTAAACTACGCTTGAAGATGCGAATAGGTTTGTGGAGCTGCAAGGTAAGCGTGATCGAAACGATGGATCTATATTATTGCATCCAAAAATTCACATACTAAAAATTCTTGGTAGGTTTGGAATAATCGTAGCAAATCCTGTCAGTGTACCGGCTTATTATCACGCAAGTTCACATCCTGCAGAGAAAGGGAATGACAGTCAAAAAAATGTGTCCCTTCGCGAAGCTAAGGACTCTTTGATTTTTCTTGCCACCGTATCTTGGCCTGGCATCGCCTTTGCTGTTGATGTTGTGCGTAGATTTTTAAGCAATGCCGATGACAGCCATTTTCGAGTGGTTGAACGAATTTTCAAGTATTCGGTGGAACACCTGATTTTTGTATCGAATAGGGAACAGGTGGAAACGGGCCACAGCTGATCGATTTTTCAGACGCGGATTGTGCCAAAAACTTCGAAACTCGAAGACCCGTTACTGGATAAGCTTTTAGTTTGGTAAATGACCTTGCATTGTGGTCTTTGCACCGACAGAAGCTTGTAATTTTAACTACAACAGGATTAGAGTACGCAGTAGCAGCGTCCACTAGAGAAGCCTTCTAGCTTAGAAGATTGTTGAGTGATGTCGGATCTCAATGTGAAGATGCATTTTTCCTTAATTTGGGCATTCAAAGTGCAATCAGGTTGGTTAAAAATCCAGAATACCATAAGCGCACAAACATTCCATAGAGGAGGTAGTTTGGTTATGTGAGTAAAAGTTATCACAAACGATTAAAGAAACAAGTGTGAGAGGTAATGTGATTGGTAGCGTACAAAACGATAAACCAAAAAAATATTGGCTAGAATCTGAGCAGATTTTTGCAATTACATTCAGAATTTGTTCAACACTCTTTATTTGCTCGAATTTATGCGAAAATTTGAATCCTCGGAAATAAACCTTCAGACATGGAACACCATGATGAGACCATCGAAATATCACGTCCAGCCTGATACTGTTCAAGATAAACTTGATGTACGCTGAATCTTGTTTCTATTTATGCATGTGTGTGCAAATAACATGAACATATAAAAAACACTTCAAAAATTTTAAACGAAACAAATTGAACGTGTTGCTACACAGAAAGAGGAAGATGATTTGAAATGGAAAATAGTACGACGTGTCAGCTTTGAAAAACTCTAGACTAGATCTTCAGTATCATAATATTCTACAACCAACAATAAGAAACCTTCTCTTCTCAACTGAACAATTTATAAGGGTTCGCACTTGAACATCCATTACACTTTCAATTTGAGAACAGTCAACTAATCACCTAAAGTTGATTCCAGATTATGTTCTGGAGCTCTCGAAAACATCTAACAACTCTCAGAATATACCTCTAGCACTCCTAATTAAACAATTCCAAAGTTTCTGTGTAAGACAGACTCTGGAAAAACTTCCTGAGATTTTGGAACTTTTATTAAATCTCTTTAACATAATGAGAGTCATTGATATATGACTCAAAAAAATCAAAACGACTTCAAATACTTACTATCTGTCTAATCATATAAAATTCCTTGAAGAATCCATGAAATTTCAAGGTGTCCAAGATTTTCTGAAATCCTGGAATGCTCATCGAACCAGGTACATTCAGAGCCTTTGAAATCAATTTAATACAATCAAATTTTACTAAATATTTTCTCAAAAGAAGATAGCTTGGATTAAATACTGTGATCTTACAGGGAATTTACCAAAATGGCACTATGCCCGACTTTAAGACTGTCTTATTGTAACGTTAACTGAACAAATTTTCTCCTTGCAACAATCGATTATTCGTTCTGGCCGATCAACATGATCTCGATTTCCGTATATTTTTTGTTGCATATCAAAATGATATTGATTTCAGTATCAAATCAAAAATTTCCTACTGTGTTCATTAAAATGACTTCCGTGATAAGCTCCCTATTGTTGCCCTGGACAAGGATATTGATCAAATTTTTTAAGCATCCATGACTTGAGGGAAATCGTTTCTCGGAGAGAATCTTATCATATGTTTCAGAAGTTTACTTTGGGAGATTCCTTAATGTTAACTAAAAGGGCCTAGTCGGATAACATGGTCAAAACTGCCCCTGCGGCATATGGAGAACTGATTACATCATCTTATTCCTTGTCAGAAAAAATAAAAAAAAAACAATTTTCAGAACCTTCAAGTCATGTCCCGTCCCTGCAGACCGTACAATGTGATTCTCAGGTTTTAGATCAATTTTTGAGCTGCAAAATTCTCTTTTTTTCTTCAAATTTTAGAGTTTTTCACGTCCTACAAAATGAAATCCTTGAAAAAAAGTTTGGTGGGAAATTCAAGATTTTACAGTGCTCTACAAATTTCGAAAATGTTTTTTTTTCAAAAACGCCGATCAACTCAATGCTAGAAAAAATATACATTGTTTTTCGGCATCCCAAAAATATGTGTGAATTTTCTCAGATTTTAAAGTTGGTGGAACGCTCCCAAAAAAAATGACAACTGCATTTTTAAATATTTTTGAAAATAAACAAGATTCCAGAATCTCGCTCGTCATATTTTCCTACGTTCAAACATCTTTTTTTGTTATATTGTGCAATTTCAAAAAAAACAGCATAGTTTTCACCACCATTAAACATTTTCCTGGCAGTAAAAAGCGTCAAAAGTCGATAAAAACTTGAAATTTTCGGAATTTTGACCATCTATGAATCTCTGCATACTTTAAATCATCTTTGCGTTATTCTATTATCTACTTTTATTTTTTGTGGTTCGCTTTTCTTATTGTAATGGGGAAATTTAAGTTTCTTTTCGTCAAATAGTTTTTTTATTTGTAAGAAACGTTAAAAATCAGGTAGGAACCCTTTTTTGGGCTTTCGCCTACGTTCAAGTCCCTCACACTTTCTAGAGCAGATTCCTTATGTTTCAAATACTTCTTTTTAACAGTTGAGTTCGAGTCATATTTACATTAATATACAGATTTTTTTTCAACTATTTGGTTTCATTTCATATTTAGTAGATAAGGAATACTAATATTTCAGTATAATATATTTTGATAACGTATGATTGTGATAAACCCAGTTATTCTTCATCGCTGTCTTCTTCGATAACGGGAACAACCTTTCCTCGCCCAAAAATCTGTGTGAGATGCTTTGCAGTTCGAATAATTCGAAAAAATTCATTGAGTATAAATTGAAGAGTGGTTACTTTTTATCCATTCACTGGAAAATAAACTCAAAATAACTGATGAAATGACATGAACTATTTGTATAATGATAAATTTAATAATACTCAAGGTGCAAATTGGTTTTCGGAAGAATGATTAATTTTATTAATAAACTCAATTGAAAAAATTAAATGGCGGATTTTCATAACTTGTGAACTCTACTTACGTCATCCAAACTTGTAGAGCAGAATTGATATCGTGACTTTTATTGGTTATATATAGAGAATTGATTTAAGAAACGCTATATTGTTGAACCCAGGCTTAAAAAAGTATTCGAAACATCAGAAATCCGCTCTGGGAAGTTTAAGGGACTCAAACGTAGTCGAAAGCGCAAGAAAGGGTTCCTACCTGATTTTTAACGTTTTTTACAAAGAAAAAAATTATTTGATTAAAAATAAATGCAATTTCCCCATAACAATAAAAAATACGAACCACATAAAATAAATGTACATAATAGAAAAAACATTAAAAATGTTAGAAAAGAGCTAATTCATCGTGTTTTGTCTATAATGGAAAGATTCTGACCGTGAATGTATTGAGAATCCCGGAATATTTTCTATGCCAAATCCAGCTTCTTGTTAATATGTCCACATATGAGAGTTCTGAAACCAACTCGAGCTAACTTTCAAGATAATTGCATAGTTATTCAAAAAATAAGTTAACAATATTTTAACCATACTTCTCCGAACACGAGTTTTATTATAAGATATGTTCAATAGTCTTCTTTCGATATTTCGGACAAAAGTTTCGAGCGGCTCCCTGTAGAGTCAAAACAATCCAACTCGCAAAATAAATTTTGTGTAATTTTCCCAATCTTCGAATCCGAGAACCCAGAAAACTTTATCAATTATCTTCTGTTTTGGAAATTTTTTTATGCCACCAAAATTTACATAGCGATGCATGGGAAAATACCGATTACTTCTGACAGTGTGTGAATGCTTATAAGAATCATAAAAAATTAAATGAATAGACGATACTGAATATTCTCAGAGCATAAATTGTAATGATCATATGTAGGTAGTTCTTCCTTTTCAGGGAGCCGCTCATAACGTTTGACCATCGTCATCACTTTCGAGGTTAATATTGGTCACTTTAAATGTTCATTTGTAAAAAACTTCTTGTAGAATATCATTTTGGACACCTAGTGCAAAGCCAGATTAACGGGGACCATCGTCATCACTTTCGAGGTTAATATTGGTCACTTTGGGTGTCAATTTGCAAAAAACTTCCTGTAGAATATCATTTTGGACACTTAGTGCAAAGCCAGATTCACGGGGACCATCGTCATCACTTTCGAGGTTATTCTTGGTCACTTTGGATGTCAATTTGT
>WSXT02005900.1:0-14892 GCA_011762715.2 Neuroterus valhalla | reverse complement strand
GCGTGGCGGTCTCGGGTAGATGAGGCAATGAACTTTCGAGTTCCAAATGCTGATAAATAATAATAATAATAATAAATGCATAATACGATGAAATGGCTATATCCGAATTCTGCCACACAGTTGAAATAACTCCGGACGATTTACTCCAAGCATATTTGAACGCATCTCTGGCAGTTCCAAACATGGGTTTTGGTGTAGTGGGAAAGCCTGCAAATAGAACAGATTACCATTTAACAATTGGTAGGTCCATTTTATTTGCATAAAATGATTATCTGAGACATTACTCCCAAAAATTCCTTCCTTTATTTTTGAACAGAATGTTGGATACAGAATACGGATTCCTGATAGTTTTTCTATTTCTAAAGATTTGAATACTCGAATTCGAGCTTTAATGTTAGAAAGTTATTTCTAGTAATTCGTATCATACCAAACTTTTAGCCGAAACTCTTCATTAGGAGTTCCAAGTCAGTGTAACTTTTGAAAGTTAGGCATTTTTAGCTGTTTCTTGGATATGACACTGTGGTCAGTGATTTTTCACCTAAATGGTGACGGAGCACAAGTAGGGCGTCTAGTTGAACTGAGAGAAATGATATGGCAGAAATTTCTATCTGATCTCAATCTGGCAGGAACCAGGAGCCTTCATTTTATAAAACCGAAAAGGAAGTAGCTCTGAAATCAGTAGCAATTGAGAAATCTCCTTCAATTCTGAAAGTTTCAGAGAGACGGATTGAATAACTTTGACCAGATCGTACCCAGAAAAAATTACTCCCAAAGCAGATCCTTATCAGATCACACATAGCAATGAAATACTGCATCATTCAGAGAGGATTTCCCAAAACTATTTAATTTTGTCTCTTGTAAATGTGAGGATTTGGTTTTCTACTCCTTCGACAAAGAGAAGGAATTTCTAGTCGTTGAGCAGGCTTCCTATTCCGACCAACAAAGTTATCAATGGATGTTTATCTCGCTTCTGATTATTCTGTGAGAAAAAATTGCGTGAGAGAGCAGGACCATCTTAAAAACGAATAAAAGGTTTACGTGGACGGAGCTGTTCATTTTCTTCTACTCCGCTTGCAGATTATGTTAAAAATACTTATTTTGATCAGGAGTCGAAGAATAAGGAACTCCTGAAAAAAAGAACGGTGCTCCAGGTGAAAATGATAATAGACTTGTACTTGATGATTGTACGATATCCCTGAACCGCAATAATCACTCAGAGGTATGGAATAGGTTTACAGGCCGCCACCTGTGTAGGCACGTCCGTGCTTCAGTGGAACTTTACGTGTTTTCCTTGACACTCTAGTTCACCCAAGAGAAGTAATAAGTTGATCACAGGAACCCCAGCTGAAGTCAAGAGCCCCGAAGCTCGTGCCAGGCATTTGCGTTCAACCCTTCTCTCTGGTCAAACTGTCCCTTCATTTGAAAGTGAAGGAAAGTTTTTGGGTGGGTTCGAGGGCGCTTTGTCATGATGGGCATGTTGTAGATATCGTTGGTTGGTTGGGTAGGGCGCTGATGTAGCCATATGTATAGCCATCTCTACTTGGTGGTCCTTAGGTCACTGCTTTGGTGCTGGCAATTAAGTTTTGTGGCATTGAGACGAGGACTACTTTTGAGTCTTGATCTTGGATTCAACATCCTTTGCGGGAAATCTTAGAAATTGGCCCTCAAAAAACGAGCATAAGATATTGATCAATTAAAAGAAGACTTGTAGGTGTGTTTTCGTACAGGTAGACCACTTTTCCCAAATAACTGTTGTTGATTAGGAGTGTTATAATAATCTCACCTCATAGTCAACCTACATTATAGTACATTATAGTACAGAATTGGACAAAGAGTCGTAAGAATATTGGAAGGGTGCTTCCTTCGTCAACCATTAATACTCGCCCTATTCCGGCTGCATAATTCATCTCTCGTTTTTCGGTCTAATAACCAGTGGCAATCAGCAAGCATGTTGATGGAATTCTTTCCTCGTAAACGTTTCTCAATAGCTCCGGTTTGTTGATGGGATCGTTCACCTTGCTCGTCACTTATCTCGCTCGTATTTTCCGGGAAGGAATTCAGTCCATTTTCTCGTTAGCGCTCAAAAATTGTTGCGCGACTCCGACATGATCAGAGCTACTGTATTCCCTAGGGAATTTCTAATGCAATGTCATGAAATACTTTTATGCTTGACTTCACACTGAACTCGACTTGATTGAGGTTCCCTCAACTCGCATTAGTTTCCGATTCTGAGGTCTGACAAGGATCACTTAAATTGAAAATAATCATTCTATAAGAATTCAGGGAAGCAATGAACACAGTCAATTGTCAAAGAATAAGAATCACATCTTACCTTCTCCTAACTTTTTATCACTAGATTTAGGGAATGCAACTTCTTTCAGGCTACAAAAAGCTTCGCCATTATCTCTCGACTTTTCTTGGAAACTGCTTTGCGTATCCAAGTTTCATGTGTTGTGGTGCTATGAAGACATTTTCGGGTCGTACTAGTGGAGGGTTCAAAACATACCTTCCAATAGTTTTGGAAAATGGACGTGATGGATATTCAAAGCAGCTTGTTAAGCATGACTCCCGGGATTTACAGAAATGCCCAGCAGGAACACCGCGCGAGAACTAAGAAGTAAAACTGCAACGTTAATCACGCAAGCCAGCACAACTAAACACACCTACTTTACACCGCCAGTCAGAGAGCTTCAAAACCTTCGAAACTGGACATATTGAAACCTTGAGATTCAAGTGAGGAATATGAAGAATACGATTCATCATATTCGGGAGTATTAACATGCATAAGATTTATCAATGTAGAGTTGACAATTAACTTGATACGTGATATGAGTTCAGAAGGCCGAGAAAATCAGATAGAACTGAATATTTAACAAGCTTGTTGTACTTTTCGTCAGTTTGGAAATTTTCCCTGGAGTGAATTTCATCATCTTCATAAGCCAGTATGATCTTGAAGTCGTCTTTCCTCCAATTCTATTGCTTTATTCGATTAACGAGCACCTCTTCTTGATAGAACCGAATCATGTGGCAGATCCTGGGAGTCCACAATTGATATTGGATATCGTTCATTCGAATTTCATACAGACAAAAGGTATTCTTCATCATCAGCTGCATCATTATCAGCTCGACCATGATTAACAAGATGGACCTATTTTAGTTTATGAAATTCAGTTGACTTGATTGCCCGAGCTTCGAATTCCGTTGCAGTCACAATAACAACATTCAACGTTCATGCGTCTTATGATTATGACCGCTTAAGTCTGTTTTACAGAAGCAGCAGTTGTTTGGTTTATGTTAGGGCTGGTGATGCTATATCGAATTTCTGCTTCGCGGATGTTTGATCGGAATCTTCAGTTTCAACTGATCATAATAACCTAAATAAGAATTCCAGATTATACTTGAATTAATATTTGAATAACAACAATGTAGTATGAATTCAAATTTGATAGGCATCCCAATTGAGATTCTGCAAGACGTCAACTTCAATAAGGATAGGCCTCAGTACCTGAATTACGCTGGTGTTGGTCCATTCAATCTTGGAAATGAAATCACTGTGGGGTTCGATGAGGTCGGAAGTAAAGTTGATAAAAGTGGAGATCCGAAGGATTGGTGGACTCCAGAAACAAGAGAAAGATTCATCAAGAAAGCTGCTTGCATTACCGGAATGTACGGGAATTTGACTGCCGAAGGAGGTCGGATTAAAGTATGTATATGTTTGATTCTTAAGAAACGAAAAAAAGGAAAAAAAAACTTTTTTTCTCAAGCTTGAAATAAAAGTCCGAAAATCTAATTTTTTCATTCTTTATCTTTTCATCTCATTATGTTTTTCCTAAATAGATATACATAAACATAAAAGTTCAAGCGGAGAAAAAATTCGCTATCAAGAAGTTTGTCAATCTAAAATCTAGAAAGACGAAATTACAACAAAAAAATATCAATTTCCTACAAAAAAGAATTGCGTCCATTTAACTTCTTGAACAATACATTTGGGTCATTTCACGTCAGATTTACCACCAAAATTTGAATTCACTCAAAGTCACATTTTTCTCGATTTGTACGCAAAAAGAGAAGACGCGTATTTTTTTCTTTTCAATATGAAATGATGTGAAATTCACAAGTTATCATTATTTAAACTTTAGGAATCTAATGAAGATCACTTTTTCGAAATCCTCAAAAGTAACAATCGAATGTTCAATAGAATCTGGATTTTTCAGAATAAGTCTATGATTGGTCATACTTTGACTTTGTGATTTTTGAAAAATATGAAGTATTTATTTATCCGGGAAACATGCAAAAATGTGAAACGAATTGCATTTATAAAAAAAAGGTATCCCCGAAATCAAATTTTTTTCTTTGTAATTTTGCAATATACTTTAGAGGGTATCTCACAAAAATTTCAAAGTGAACCAAAAATAAGTTTTGAAGATCAGACAAATAATGTAGGACCTTATTACTTCGAGCGCGAGCTGCTGCATCGTCCCATCCAGTCTACCACGAGCATGCGAAGTCAAGTACATTCACTTACGTTTTCGTGGATATTTTCACAAAGGCTTCCTGTCAATCAAA
Organism: Neuroterus valhalla; assembly: GCA_011762715.2. Classification (NCBI taxonomy): domain Eukaryota; kingdom Metazoa; phylum Arthropoda; class Insecta; order Hymenoptera; family Cynipidae; genus Neuroterus; species Neuroterus valhalla. Next base: position 10,326 of record WSXT02005900.1, on the reverse strand, counting down.
TTCAAATGAGTGTCAGCTATAGTTCTTTGCAAATTCTGGTTAAGGAATTATGTTTATCAAATTCGTTTTATGCATAAGGAATGTTTTTTGCAGAATGAAATTTGCAGGGTACATGCATATTATATTACTTTTCTTTTCCTAGATTTGGATATGCTAGCTTTTCAAGAAATGTATCGAAGCGAGCTTTGAAACGAGAAGAAAAATAGATTAGGAAATTCGTATATAACGATGTCATGATTGTGTACGAAAATTTCTGATAATAGTAAAAATAATAATGGAAATCTTGAGTAGAATTTTTTGATTACACTGTACTGTATAGAAATGTTTTCCTTCAAAATTCTACAGCTTACACAAATTATTGTTCATTCGATAATATTGAAAATATTTTTTATGCATAGAACGAATCCGGTAAACATAATTTATTTAACAGAATTTGCAAAAACCTATAGCTGACCCTCATTTAAATTTGATTGACTGAAAGCCCTTGGGAAAATATCCACAAAAACGTAAGTCAACGTACTCGACTTTGCATGCTCGTGGTAGACTGGATAGGACGATACAGCAGCTTGCGCTCGAAGTGATACGGTCCTACATTATTTGTCATATCTCAAGAACTTATTGAAGATTCACTCTAAAATTTCCGTGAGATACTCTCTAAAGTATATTTCGAAATCGCATAGGAAATAATTTCATTTCTAAGATATCTTTTATTTGTAAGTGTAATTTGATTAACATTTTTGCATGACCCATATACAAAGCAGCTGTGAGCTTTACCTCGCCTTTTGAATTTTTTTTTTTGATCCACCTTATATATTTTTTGAACTTTTTTCTTCTACACAATTTTTCCAATCCTTGATGGAAGGAATACATTTTTGAAGAACAAAATTAGTTTTTAACCAAAAAGAAATAAATTTTTACCAAAGTAGTGGTATTTTCTGACAAAGAGGTCTTCTTCGGAAAAAATTATTTTTGTGTAAAATAGTTGGATTTTCAACAAGCAGGTGAATTTTTGTTCAACAAATACGAATTTTCCACTATTCTTTAATCAAAGTTATCAATTTTGAAATAGCAATAATGAAGTTAAAAAGATTGTATTTCCAACAAGAAAGTCGAAAGTTATATTCTGAGTCGAAATGAGTTATTAAAAATAGAACTTCAAAACAAAAAGATAAAATTTGAACTGATCAAATCGATCTGCAACCAAAAAAGCTAATCGGAAATGTGGGACATTGCGGACAATCAAGGTATAAAAATGGCTTACCTAGCTTATCAAGATTGGGTGAAGCGTCACTGTCCTGAACCCACATTGCCTGGATTGGACCATTCTCAAACACAGCTTTTTTGGATTCAAACAGCAATCACACAATGTGCGAATAAACCCGATATTCAATCAGAATCCAAAGTCACGGGTCTGTTTGCTAACAGGCCAGAAATCGCAATAGACTTCAATTGCCCAGTGGGTTCCAAAATGAATCCAGTCGAGAAGTGTAACGTTTGGTAAAAATAGGCAGAAGATGGTGGAATAGTTTACCGCACACGGAAAAAATGATGTCGATCGATACATATATGAGTGAGAGGAGTGAGAGGCTGCTTCCGCCTGGCTGGGGCTCACGCAGAATTTTAACTCGCGCTTTCGAAATGCAACAAAGTAAAAAATCTCGTGAGCAAGTCAACATATCCAGCTGTTTTTTTTCTCTCTCTTTTTTCAGTCCCAAATCCTGAATCAGATTTCTATCAGTTTCAGATTGCTGGAATTTTAATGCTGCAAACAACTTACAAATTCGAATTATTATTATTATTATTATTAGGATTCACCCAAAAAAATTTTTTTTGTTACTACTATTATTATAATAATTATTATGCATTCAGGAAAAATTTTGTTTTGAGTATTAAAATCTGAAAATATTCGAATATGAACGCAACAAATGAGAAATTTTATTATTTTAATTCTCATTTTGTGTGTTGAAATTATCCTCTCATCAAAAATAAATGAATTTCGCAATCAGAAAGAAAGTTTGAAATTATTCATTTCTCATCCCTTTTGTTTAGAACCGACTTAACTAAAAATACTTCTGTTTGATTTCTTTTTATTTGAAGTATTTAATTTATAATTATCCAGCTCTAATATAATAAATTTTCAATCTCGATAAATTGTTCAATTCAGAAACTTTGCCTTTGCGAATACTTAAATAAAAATCTGCTCAATTGAATAGTGTACTTGTTTGAGTATAAAATCATTGAATTCTGAAGTTTCAAATTCATAAATATTCAATTGTAGAAAAAAATCCTTACTCGACCATCGTTGAGTCCGGAAGTGTTGATAACAGCGCTCAGTTGTTTACTTTTGTTTATGTTTACATCCGTACGCATCCTTGTGCGTCATGCCAAATCATGAATACTCCCGACGTCAGTAAACCCCGTACTTCGAGAGATTCAATAGTCTTGAATGATAAAAAAGATTGAAAAACCCAATTATCAACAGTTATACCGACGCTGCGGAACATGATTTATTTCTTGAGAAAGACCGAGCTATCGCTATTGACTGGATTCAAGGTATATCCATGGATGTTGCAAATGTAGGTCCTTACAGAATGAGGGATTTCGAACGTGGACTCAGCCAGCCTAGTAGGAAAGAGAGGGGATCCGCAATATTATTCTCAGACTTGACATTGACAATTTCAACATTTCCTTTTTCGAAACATCCATTCACGAAATGATAGTGTACTTCAATGTACTTCGAATTCTTAGTCAAATTTCCAAACTCAGCGATGGAAACAGCTCCAAAGTTATCTTCATAGATAACTGGTTCATCTAATTTAATTTTGAAATCTTTCAATAAATTCAAAATCACCCTGATCTTACTGAGTGAGGCAGACAAAGCTACATATTCAGCTGCGGTCAAAGATTTCGTAACACTACCTTGTTTTCTTGACTTCAAATAAATTGCATTTCCGTAAATTCTAATTACATAACCAGTTGTAGATTTCCTATCCACCTTATCTCCTGCGAATTTCTGTAGTTCAAACAAGTTGACGCTGACTGCGCGGGTTGTAAACTGAAATTTTGCTCCATAGGTGTACAATACAATTTCGACTCGGTAACATTATATTTTCTTGCTAATGACTGAATATAATCTTCCTGGTCTAAAGTCATTTTACCTTTCTTGCGTTCAAAATGAATATTTATTTCTATTAGGTACATTTTTACTTCGCCCAGATCTTTCATACAAAATTTTCAGAAAATTTATTTTCTAATACTTTCGCACTTTCCGGTTTCTCGACCAAATCCCAAGTTTTATTTTTCATTATACAATTTATTTCTCTATCTATTGCTTCCTTCCATAAATCATACTCACTGCTTCTCAGAACATCACAATAACTCGATGGACTATCAGCGCTTACCACATTTACATAAATACATCTTGTGTTTATTAGGCCAGCACTATAGAACTCACGCATTTTCTTTTCTCTTTCTGACCTTCTTATGAAACTTTGGTTTTTATTAATTATCTCACGCAATTTCTTTTGGTCTCTTCAATTTCTAATTTTCTCGATTCCTTCATTCTCATATAGATTTTAATTGTCGAAATTCTTATTTTCAAAATTTTTCACGAATACGTCCAATTCAGAGTCTTGACTTTTATTGTCTGTAGTACATTCATTATCATCAAAACAACTTTCATTCCGATCACCACTGAAACCGACTGAATTTTCAGCATTTTCCACTATCTCGACATGTCGCGCCACAGTGATTCTACCGTTAAATAAGACTCTGTATGCAACGTTTTCATAGCCTAGCGAAATTCCTACGTCTCCTTTTCTGCCCCATTTTGAATCTCTCTTCTCTTCGGGCGCTCTTACGAGAACTTTACTACCGAACAATTTTAAATTGCTCAAATCAGGTCTTTTCCGAAAAAATATTCCAAATGGAGTTTTATTTTCAACTGCACTCTTTGTAAAAGTTCTGTTTTTAAAATGAGCCGCGGTTCTACTTACTTCTGGCCAGTATCTTAGAATTAAATTTTCTTCAAACAACAAACATCTGGCAGAATCCACAATAGTTATATTGAATTTTTCAGCCACACCATTTAATTCATGTACATAAGGTAGGCATGGTTCAACAGTTATTCCCTTTTCATTTGTTCACTCATAAATAAGTTTATTTAGGTATTCTTTCCCGTTATCAAACCTCAATTTCTCTACCTTTTCACTAGTTAAATTTTCAACCTTATTTATATAAATCAATGAAGATTGGTAAAAAAGTGTTGATATTCTGGTCTCTGGAATAAAGAAAAAGATCTTTATTTTAGAAGAATAATTGTAGCTTTCATCTGTGTCGCACATACCTCTTCAGCTGATTAGCAAATACATAAAATGTCTTCAATCAAAAGACAACATATCCACAGTTCCTAAACAGAGGATATAATAACAATTTGTCAAAAACAGGGCAAAAACAAGAAAAAACAGTGGAACATATGTTACTGTAGTATAAGAAACAAACCTTGAAAACAACTTCTAATCGATCATTATTAAAAAGATCGTGTTACACATTTAGCGGAGAAACAGATGAGAGCATCTGCAGAATGGAGGAGAAGGAATAAACGAAAAAGTGACAGAATGTAAAAAATTCACATTTTCAACTCCGATCCACAGATGAAACTGACATTTACCGAAGACAATCTATACTTGAGAACAAGAACATAAGCCAAGAACTTAATAAAGATGGTAATACTATATTGAAGAGATTAACAGAGAAATAGACCGAGAACAATATGGCGACGAAGAGAAGCGAAAAGTTCTAAATGGAGAAGACAATGGAGAAATATAACTATTGGTACGCAGATATGTTTAAAAAATTGAAAGGATATAATCAAAAATACCACACGTAAAGAAAAAAACAGTAGCATTATACATTTTCCAATACAGAAATATCCCTCACAAGATCAATATACAGATTGGAAATATTCTGCGTATTAGATCTCAAATTAACAGAGTTTTTATTCTTAATAATATGATACATTTCTCTGAAAAGTCGTTTTCTATAATTTAATTCAATAGCAATAATTTTCGCATTTTTGAAATCAAATTGGTGTTCAAGAACATGCGAGTGCTGAACAAGAGCAGTACCACGATTATCATGAATGCAATCATTGATATGTTCTTTAATCTGAACATGGAAGTAACGTTCAGATTGACCAATATAACAGCTCTCGCACCGAGAACAATCAATTTTATAGATAATATGAGTTTTATTATCTTTCATGACAACATCTTTTAAATGACAAAAACAATTGAAAATATCTCTTTCAGATTGAAAAATTGGAGCGATCATAAATCGTTTGCACCAATTTTCCAAACAACGGCTAAAAGTGGAGATGAACGGCAAAACCAAAATTCTATCAGTGTTTGAAGGAGAACAACCTGGGTTTGTAGAAGAAATACGATTTGAAAGTTGAAAATCAATAAGAATCAGTCCTTTATTGATATATTTAATAATAAAGCTCAAAGGATAATTGTTATCCAACAAATATTTTTGACATTATCAATATTAGCTTTCATAAAACTTGTATGTGATATTTTAACACATCTACCAATCATGTTATTAATCACACTAACTTTAAATTCAATGTCTGTGTAAGAGAGGAAATCAAGACACGTACTAGACCAAGTAGGCTTTTTAAATCAATTGGTAATGACACCATCACCTAACCTAATGACAGTAAGATCTAAATAATTGATTTGATTCTTTTTTTAATTTCAACTGTGAAATTTATTTTTGGGTGGTAGTTGTTAAACTTAGTAACAATATCATCAATCATTTCATCAGGAACACAGGTGAAAATGTCATCAACATAACGACAAAAGAAAGGGATATCATAAGGAATATGAGACAGAGTTTTTTGTTCTAATGATTCAATCATATACTTCATTCTTGGATTTCTTGGATAGCTAGTTTGCTTTAATCGTTAATCAAACTAAGAAAATATTTCAAGCCGTCAAAACCTGTGGTTTTATGTGGCCCATTTGAATCAGAATGAACCAGCTCTAAGATTCCTTAAATAAATTAACTCTAACTCTCTAGGGAGACCGTTTATTAAATTATGTTTGCACATATGTTCTAAATATTTGAAGTTTATATAACCCAGTGTTCTATGTAATTTTTCTTTTTGAGTCATCTTGCTCGTTTCTGTCCCTGTATTATAATTCTCTTTCTCATCAATGAAAGTACTCATTTTATATAGCCCATTTTCCTTACAAGCAATCCCAATTAAATTATCATTTTTATCATAAATTTCTGCAGTGCGATCAAGAGAAATGATTTTATTCTTATCAGTAACACTCGCAAAACTAATTAGATTCCTATCCATATCTTTGACATAGAATACATTGGATATTGTTATTTCTACTCTCCTTCCATCAACCATAAAGTGTTTATGAACTTCACCAACTTTGGTCCCTTTCAAAATTCAACCATCACCGACTTAAACGTGAATAGGATTTTCCAAAATCAAAGACTCACTATAATAAGAATAATCATTAATTATGTGACCCGAAAACCCACTATCAAATATCCAATCTATTCTCGTCATATCACGGTTTCAACTCTCAACATTATTTTCAATATGATCATTACGCATTATTCGCGTCAAAAACGAACCTTTGTCTTCGCGTTGCTCACCGTTACATTACCTAGCGTCGTGACCTTCAGCCGCATTGTCTCCGCTGCGTTGCTGATACCCTCTGCCTCTGCTGATGTAGCCTTGTCGCGAGTAACCTCTGCCACCGCGCCCTCGCGTTGACAGTTGTGGTGCCTGCTGATTTCGCTCACTTGCCTTTACGCTCCAGCTCCGTTGAGTCCGCCCCTACTGGCTCCCCTTTTCCATGGATTTCTGCAGTTCCTTATCACATGGCCTGGTTTGTCGCATCCAAAACAAAGCGCATCTTTCTTACTTTCGACCTTTAACGCACTAGCTTCCTTTTAACTAGGTTCACTTTTCATTTTCACTTCCCACATAGTTATTTCTCTTTTTAAAAACTCACAGTTTCTATCCTCCTCTTTTATAGCATCGATTAGGTGACCAACATAGCTTAGCGAGTCTGGTAGTGTTCTAAGCATGTAGTTCAATTTCTCTTCTTGGTTGAGCTTGCCACCAGCGCTTTTCAGTTCATTTATTGTCTTTGCGAAATCTATGAAGAACTTGCTCGAGTCTTCATAATCTTTTAATCTCATTTTATCCAGCTTATTTCTTATGCATATTTGTAGTGCTGTTGACTCCATCAAATAAAGTTGATCGAACTTTTGCATGATTCCGAACGCTGTCCCCTCACACAAAATTCCAACTGATCGTTCGTGATACTGCCGTAAATGTAGTTCATTGCTTTTAAATTCATTTCATCCCACTCTTCTTCTCTCGACATTATTCTAGCTTCAACTTCCGGTTTGACTTATGTTTCATAAACTACATTGCTAATAATCAACACTTCTTTTAGTCTCCTCAAAAATACTTTTCTCAAATAGTTCCTGTTTTTTTCAATTAGTTTAAAACCAGCACTGTTCACTTTCTTACCCAAATCTGTTCCGCTTCCTTCTGATTTTATCTGATTGAGTTCATTACCCATTTAAACATCTCCTTCATTCAGTCAAATTCACTCGGTTTTATTCTCACTCCGAATGAATCAGCAAACATGTGCTCACCTACCCTGGAATTTCCACGCGCTCACTTATCATGAACCTTCCACGTGCTCATTTCTCAATCCTCTTGCATCTGCCTTTACCACTGCTTGAAATTTCTCAAATTTTTCCTTCCTCTAACGGAAACAAATTTTCGCAAACATTTTGATTGAACGTTCCAGAGTTCTTCATTCTTTCCACTCGAGAGTGTACATGGAGGTCATAAATATTCACTTCAGCCAGGGCCCACGAAAACCACGCTCTGCTACCATTTCAGGATATGCGAGATATGATGGATCACATCATATGTTTCAATTAAAATAAAAGAATACTCATATTTATTAATTAATACATGTATAAAAACATGTCCTGCGGCACAAAATGATACACATGTACACTTGGTGCAGAGGCGAAAGACGTAGCATGATCGACTCTGTTATAGTGAACGAAAGACTGAGAGGGCTTCTAAAAGATACAAGGGTCATGAGAGGTTCTAAATGCGGATCGGATCACTATCTTATAGTTTCAGAAATTAAACTAAGTGAAGGATGGAGGAGAAGGAATATGATTGAAAAACTAAAATATACGCGAGTCAGAACGGAGAATTTGCAAAAAACATTAGAACAAAAGGAATGTCGTGAAAATCTGGATAGATATTTAGGGCATCACAAAGATGATTGGAAGGCAAAATTAGTCAACGAAAATATCGAAGGTGCATGGATGATACTGCGAATCGGAATCTTCGAGAGTGCTTCGGAAGTGTGTTGTAAAGACACTGTAGGAAGAATGTCCGGTGATGCGTGATGGAATGTTGAGATACGCGTTGCCGTCAACGAGAAAAAAGAAGCTTACTCGAGAATGTAGAATATTAGAGGTCTGAGCGATAGGGAAAGGACTAGGGTCATAAATGATTAAAGGGTTGAAAAATGGGAAGCAAATAGACTAGTCAAAGAAAATGCAAAATGATTTAAAGGAAATAAGAAACTATTCTGGAAATGGATTAAGAAGAGTAGAAAAGGAAATACTAGCACTGAGGAAGTCGGAATTGGGAATGCTGACGGCGAGAAGGTGTGGGATTCGGACAAAGTTAAAGACTGTATGCGGGATTTTTTCAGGAAGCTGTATGAAGGTGAACCCATGAAGCATAACAACAGTGACACTGACACGGATACGTTAGACAACTCCGATGTAGGTGGTCGATGCGAAATTGGTATCGACGACATTATTTCTGTAATTAAAAAACTAAAGAATGGTAAAGCTGCCGGTATGGATGGTATTAACCCGAAAATGCTTAAGTTCGTTACGGAAACTTGTTTGTGTGGCTGTGTAAATTTATGAATATGTGTGCTGTGAATAGCGAAGTTCCGAGTAATTGGAGAAAGGCGATCATGGTCTCAATCTACAAGGGAAAGAGTGGTGAAGGCGACTGTAATAATCTTAAAGCGATTAGCCTTCTACGTACTGAGGGGAAAATATTTACCAAAATACTTATTACCAAGTCATGGGAATAACATAGGGAAGGATCGGGGAAGTTCATTGTGAATTTATGCCAAGGAGATCATAAGCGGATCAGATATTTAGCTTAAGACAGATCACAGAAGGAAGCCTTAGAGTAAACAGAAAAGTTTCCTTTGCATTTGTGGATCTGGAAAAATCTTTCGCAAGGTAAATAGAGCTAAATTTTGGGAGGTCTCAAGAGAATATGGAGTGACTGGATGGCTTCTGAAAGCAAGACAAGCAATATATAATAGTAGCAAAGCAAGTGTAAGATTAAATAGACAATTCAGCGATTGGTTTGATATTAGGCAGGACGTTAGGCAAGGATGCGTTACGGCCTCTTGGATGTTTAATATATACATGGACAAATGTTACGGCAGAATCAGCCGAGGATTTGCAGAGGATGTTGAGCAGACTGGATACCAGCATGGAGACCATGGGTCTTAACATTAACGTGAATGAATAGAAAATTATGGTGTTTGAAATCAAGGATGCGAAAACAAATTGCAATATTACTCTTGATGGAGAGAGGAGAGAACAAGTTCATAATTTCATGTATCTTGGAAGTTCATTCACTTCTGATGGAGAGATAGATGCAGAGATTCCAGACGTATAAATGAGGGTAGAAAAATTATTGGCAGTGTTCGGGGTAATTCTAAAGTGAAAATGTAACAAATAAAGCTGAAATTGCGATATTCAATTCTGTGCTAGCACAAACTATCCTGCGCGGTAGCAAGACCTGGACGTATGAAGAAAAGTACAAGAGTAAACTCAACGCAATCGTACCCAGAGGCAGACCAAAGAAAGAAAGGATGTGGACGAAGCAAGAGATGTATACCAGGATAGGGATGTTTGGAGAACGATTTTATATGAGAAAAAGTGTGGAACCTGAAACGAAAGATTTTGTATGCTTAATGGCCCGTGTGAGGATATTACTTTGTGGATTATTTTAATCGCTTCGCGAAACTCTTTGTACTGGGTGTTTGCTAGAGAGATCAGAAAGCGACCCGTATCGGAGCAATGTTGCACAGGACGAGTGTGTGTTTTTTCCTGTTCGTGAATAACACGCAACGAATTCTAAGACTGAAAATGAAGTTGTTTCGGGTTTCGATCGTGTACAAACTACAAATGTTGTCGACGTTTCGCGAACGTTACAGT
>WSXT02005889.1:0-14892 GCA_011762715.2 Neuroterus valhalla | reverse complement strand
TCTCATTATGATGAGAATGTAATAATCTGTGAACTCGATAACTTCCGAAAGAATGATCATATTCGATCGTGCTTTGGTACCCATTTTGAGGGATCAAAAAGACAATTTGAGTTCGTTGACCAGCTATTTTGGATAAAAAATAAAAGAGGGGGAGCATTTTGAAATTTTTTTTTCACTTTTTTTCCAAGGCCCAAAAATTGGAAGTACGGTTTCTTGTAGTAAGTAAAAAGTCAAAAAATTTACCCTCATGATTTTTTTTTGATAAAAACAAAATTGTCAAAATTGTGGCATTTTCAAAATTCAAAAATGTTAACGACAATGAGAATTTCTACGCAAACAACGCAAGATATGAAAAAAAGTTTGTAGAAAAAGATGTTTCTTTTTGGCCCTCCAGGATGATCTTTAAAACTTTTCGAGTTTTCTCAAATAATCGAAAATTCAAATTTTGGTCGCACAAAAAATAATGAAGAATAGGAAGATTCATTATCTGGTCACATATGTAAGGTACGGAAACTATAATAAATGGACTAAAATTGAAAATAAAGATCTTTAAATTTGGTAAATCAACTTTTTGTAGGACAAGTAGTTTTCGCTTCATTTATAAAAAAGCATATAACAAATGGAAGAAATGAATTCTTGTAAAATTGAGACAAGCTTAGGAAAAATCAAATAGACGCAAGTTCTTTACCAGGAAAATATCTTTAAATGTGTAATCAACTTCTTTAATAGGATATGTAGTTTCCATGTCAATCAGGAAAAATAACTATAAAAATGAAATAATAAAATTTTTGAAAACATGACCAAGGCTAACACAGAAGATTGATAGAGAAAAGCTGTTCACCCATAAAATATATGTAAATTTGTTATAATTTTTCCCATTGAACGCGTGGTTTTTGTTTCAATCGTGAAGAATAAAATTAAAAATTTGAATTTCTAGAAAAACTACACAACATGTGAATAAAATTAGGCAACAAAACTTCTTCACCGTTTCGGACAAATTTTGATCGAGTGCGCAGCACGAGACACGAGATGAGAATATATTCGTGCAAGCCGGAGAAGCTTTAACAAAAGAGAATTCATACTCATCAAATTAGAGTATTCGACATCTCGGTTTTGAGTTATACAAGCTTTGTATGTGTGTGGAGGTACAAATATCGAGCGCGAAGCGCGAGATCTGTAAGACGCGCGCCGTTTTTGTACGATCAAAATTGGAATTTTCGGTTTTTCGAGAAAATTCAAAAAGTTGTATTTACGATCTTGTAGGGCTCCCAAGAGAAAACATTTTTTCTCTTTGACTTCCTTTTCAATCTTGCATTATTTGGCTAAAAATTTTCATTTTTTTTATATTTTTGAATTTTGAAAATACCATAACTCTTACAATTTTGTTTTTATCGATGGAAATTATTCGGATAAATTGTTTCACTTTTTGAGTGCTACAAGAAATTGTACTGACAATTTTTGATTCTTGGAAAAAAAGTCCAAAAAAATTTTCAAAATGCTCCCCCTCTTTAATTTTTCATGCAAAGTATCTGGTTAACGAACTCGTCCTTTCTTGTCCGGTTTCAAAAAAGTGTGCCAAAGCACAATCCAATATGATCATTTTTTCGAAAGTTATCGAGTATACAGATTACAGACATTGAGCCATTTTTGAAATCGTCAAAATCCCCTTCGTAAAAATCGTTTGTTCTGACTCAGGCGGTCTCAAAACGTGGAGATTTCATTAAATCCGCGAATGTCAATTTTCGCATAAAACCAATACCTTCTCATTTGGAAAGAGAATGTTAAAAAAAGATGCGGCGTTAAATTCTGAATTGGAAAGAAATCGGGAAAAATCTAATTTTCTTCTCTTTTTTTTCAGGTGCAGTAGGTTGTGGTCCCCAAGAAGAGTTCCGCTCGTGTGCCGATATCGCGATTGGTGACCACGAAGCTACTTTACCCCCGCGACCCGAAACCCCAACGACTCCCTCGACGAAAGATTCGTCGACGGAGCCAGCCTTTGTGCCCGAATATTCTGCACCCTTGTGGCTCTACAGCCTCATCATCGCCGGTACGTGCTTCCTGGTTGCCATGGCTGCTCTGGCATTGCTTTACACCTACTATTATCACGCTGGTAGGGCCAAAAAATGGCTCATGGCAAGAAGATTCCTGGCACCCGAACCTCCACCGGTTGCTCCGCCAAGACATAAAAGACACTTCTCGAATGCACAATTGCAATTGTAATTATCTTGCCTCCACAATCATGTAGCCATTGTTTAGAAATCCATCCGAAATTAAGAAAAATACTTCCTCGAAGAAGGAAATCCAGGTGAAAATATCCGCGTGAACTAGGGCGGGTTGAACAAATATTTATTTCATTTTCAAATTCGGAGGAGGTCCAAAATTTGTAGTTTGAATTCTGGATTTCTTATCTGGAACAAAAAGTTACAGAAAAAAAAACATCTCTGTGGAGGAAAGTAGAAAATTATTTTAATAAATCCAGAACTAGAAGAGTTATGATCGATTTGTGTTGTAAACTGAGGAGGGCACAGTCTCCTGCAGTTTGATCTATAAGCGGAGGAACATAGGCTTCCACGGATTTCTGTTACTTCTAAAAAGACTCGTTGACTCCCAAAGGTGAATTGTTATTAAAATTGAAAATAAGGAGGAAAATTGTGTTTAAACTTGAACAATTGAGATTCTTTTATTGGTAATGATTTTTCAATCGATAAAAATGGTTCCTAAAGCCAAATCTAACAGCTATTATCCTCCAAAAGCTGTACTGCAATAAACTAATTCTCATAAATCGTTAATTGTTATTTAATTCGGATAAATTATATGAAATCATAATGTTTGATTATTCGAAACTGCTTTCTATTGACTTCCAAACCCGAAAAGACGAATTTTGAAAAAAAAACAGGTAATTCTTGATGGGAAACAAAACTGATTTCTTTTGACAAAGCTAGATGAACTTACAGCCGAATAGTTCAAATTAGAAAAAAATTGCAATCTTAAACTTCCTACCAGAAAAAAATAATTTTTCAGCCAAAGAGTAGAGTTCAACGAAATAGTTGGATTTTAGTTCTACTAAGATGTATTTTCAACCAAATGGTCAAATTTTTAAACAAAAAAGATCACACTGCAACCAAAAGAAGTTGCATTAAGATCGAAAGTTGAACTCTCATTCGAAGAATTGTTCCCCTTGGATTGAAAATTCAACTATATAACCAATAATGGAAGTAACATCTACTAGTTGAGAATAATAATTCAATATAATTTATCTAAATTTAATGACAACTAACGATGTGTAAGAATGTGTGAATTGCTGTATAGCTTTCGGAGGATAATTATAGTTGTGAAAACTAATTTTTAGAATCCTTTCATGGATTGTGAAATTACTTTTATACCAAAATATTTGCTATCATTAATTACACAGGTCTGCAAGGTTTTGTTGTAGGAAAAATAGGGGTCAATTCCGAAGTAATTTTTTTTCTTAGAATCCAAATCCGAGGTCAGAATATGTCCATCACGTCAGGATTTTAAGATATTTAAGGTTATATTTTTGGAAAATGAGGCTTTTCGCTATATTTGAGGTTATGTACAGGGCGCGCGAATTTCGTTTGGTCTTGTTTCAAAACTTTATCATTTAGTACTACTCTTTCTCTTCAAAATAAGCTATTGAACAGTCACCAGCGATTTTTTCTAATAAAAATACAGCCATTTTCAGTTTCGACATTCATCTGAACAACCGTATGAGCATTCACTTTTAATCGACCATGTACTTGATAAGAATAGCAATCTTGCGACTTCTTAGCCATAACCAAAGAATAATATCTTTGCCATAACCAAGAACCCCACAACCCTCGAATAAAAGCTTTTATACATCGAAATCCTTCGATTTTGTAAATTTCAATCCGCTATTTTGAATCCGCCATCTTTGTTATAAAGATGCCGATTTTATAACTATCAATTCTCATTCAGAGACCATCAAGACCTCAAGGTACAAATTCCAAAGAGAAATTTCCGAATGCAAAATGGTATTCTCCAACAGTGATCCCAACTTGGGCATGTAAGTATTGCGCTTGCCCGGTGCAGCGGTTCTCATTGGCCACTGTTTGGCGCATGATTCAAAGCGGACAAAATTGACTATTGTTGGAAATGAAATAGATGATTAATATAATTCGCACATAAATATCAGAAATGACCTAATTTGTAATGAAGGTTAGAAATAAAATAATAGTACGTATATTTTGTGAATAACAGGAAGATTCACCTTTATATTGCGCAAAAATGATCTATTATTTACAAAATATACGCATTATTATCTTATTTCTAACCTTTATTACAAATTACGTCATTTCTGACATTCATGTGCGAATCATATTAATTATCTATTTTATTTTCTATAATAGGTAATTTTGCACGCTTTGAATCACGCGCCAAACGTCGGCCAATGGTGGCCAATGAGAGCACCGCTGCGCCGGGCAAGCGCAATTCTTACATGTGAATGCTCATACGGTTGTTCAGATGAATGTCGCAACTGAAAATGTCTGTATCTTTGGGAGAAGAAAAATCGCTGGTGACTGTTCAATAGCTTACTTTGAAGGGAAAGAGTAGTAATAAATGATGAAGTTTTGAAACAAGACCATACAAGTTTCGCGCGCCCAGTACATAACCTCAAATGTAGCAAAAAACCCCGTTTTCCGAGTATATAATCTCAAATATCTCACAATCCTGACGTGATAAACACATTCTGAGCTCGAATTCGGATGCTACGGAAAAAATTACTTCGGGAAGCACCTCTCGTTTTCCAACAACAAATGCAACCCCATTATTTGCAGACATGTGTTATTTTCAACTTTACCATAGATGCCCGAGCAAATCCTTTTCATCTGTAACATTTTGCAGAAGATCCGGGCACCAAACTTGAAATTTTGGACCCTTTCCAAATTTCAAGAGAGGAGAACACATTTTTCGCTCAACTCCATCGTATACTTCAACAATAAATATCAATTCATGAGGCTAGATGTGGTTTCCACACGGAATTCCGTAGAAATCTGCATTGGGGATTTTTAATTTTTTTATGGGGATTTCCACGTGGTAGAATCAATTCGCGAGGAAATTTTCACCTGGAAAATATAGTGTTTAAAAGTAACGAAGTTCTTTAAAATGTTGTAGTGACTATGGCTGTAAGAAAAGTTACTTTTTTCAACAAGTAAGTTGTCAAGTAAGTCAGTTCCGATTCTAAGCCTTCAGTCACATTTCAGTCATTTATTTCAGAATAACTCAAAATTCCTCTTTTGCGTTGGATGTTCAAATTGATCGACGACTTTTCAGAAAATTATTTTTAAAAAAACAAGAATCTAAGGATCAAATCTGGACAACATACTCTTAAATGTTTCAAACATTTGCAAAATATCTGCAAAACATTTAACAACGTATGTTTCTGCAACAAAAAGTAACTTTTTAAGGAACTTCAAGTTACTTTAATCGGTAACTAAAACTTGTAACGAGTTCCCGTTTTTAAAAACTCTCCCAACGCTGGGAAAATCACCCTGGGAAATGTAGGAACGAAACCTAAAAATTGAGGACAAGATAAGTAGATAGAATTAGTTTTTAATTTTTTACATGCAGCACGCTTTCTCCACCAAAGTCGGAACCGAGTGCTTGACTCAAAACGTATATATAACTTTAAGTTTCAGATGCGCAATCCTGTACATAAGACTGTATTTATATTAAACGTATTTATTTTGTAGAAAACCTGCTTTTTAATCAACACTGGTGGCATTCTTAGAAAGTATAAGTAAGTCTTTGAGACTTTTATCCTAGACTGAATATTTCCGGAACTTTTCATACATATAATGTACTTATTATACATATATAACAAACAATTACAACTAATACTGGAAGGTAAGTTTATACCTTGAAACAAAAATCGACCAATCGTGCAAAGAACTGTCATAAAAAAAAAGTTTTTGATTCCAGATTCTAGAATGAGATAACTTAGAGTTACTTTTTGAGAAACATGTCTTTAAAGTCTTTGTTGGTTTTTGGCTTGATTCCCTCACTTGGTTTGGAAGTGTTATCGTTACTTGCAGAATTCAATAGTACGGTCGTCGGAACCATCGATAGAGCAGATCTCGGTTGAGAAAAAGATTTGGTGCCTGCGTGTCCTCCGAGTGATTTTATCCTCTGATCGTCTTTCGGAGGATCCTTTTTGCGTTCTCTAGGGTTACTTATCATAACGCTGATTGGTTTGTCCTTAATTTCCATACCGTCAGTTGCGATAAGGGCTTTTGAAGCGCTGGCATCGTCCTCAAAATCGACGTACGCCATTCCTTTCGCGTGTCCGTTGCGATAAACGGGAATTCGGATGTCTGTAACTTTTCCGTAAGGCTGGAAAATTCCTTCTAGTTCCTCTTTAGTTATCGAGGGTGGGAGTCCTAAAAATTGAGAAATTACTTGTCAATTAATTTGCAAATAGCACCATCAGTCGCTCGCTTTGCGCAAGTTCAGTTTTTTTTTGTGTTGATAGGGTAGCAATTTGACCGGGAAAACCGGGAATTTACTTGACTCAACCTAGACTATTAAAAATTCTACCGAAAAAAAAGTAGAGGGGTCGCGGGACCCCCGACAGAAGCTTTGCTCTTTCGCGTTAAAAGAAAAACATAAATTTGATTGTTATTTCATTCATAGATTGGGAGAAAACAGCTATCGGCGATTAAGCTTTGTGAACATCAGCATTTGTTATTAGTACATGTTGATTTACGTCACTTTCATACAAATCACTATCAGAACTTTTCATTATAAATGCCTTTACCCGCGCGCAACGTGTAAGTCCGTGTTCAATACACACACGCAGCGCGTCGAGTGTGCGCCGTGTCCCCAGCAAGAGTGGAGATGGCCAAAAGGAGGAAAAATATGAGAACGGGAAGAGTCGCAGCGTGAACTGTCGCAGAGTCTACTGTACATATTTTACACCGGCCTTCAGAACGGCAGGGAGGAAGAAAGAGAGATAGCTGCGTTGGTGCCATGCTATAGACATTATAAGTCGCATTCTTCGCGACGTGGACGGGATGTTCCCGTTTTTCGCAGTTAGGTGGGCTCGCTCAGAGAATATGTGAGGGCCCGGATGCAATAATAGGACGAGCGCTCGGAAACGCTAAAAAGTATTGTCCAAACGTCTTGTGATAACGAAATTTAAAAACTCAAAAAATCAAATTAAAAAAATATGCGCTTGTAGATAATGACAAGACGAAACTTTTTTTTATACAAAGTTTTTCAATCCTATTTATATTTTCGATGATAAAAATGAAAAAGTGATGAAAAAATGTTACCACATTCTATTATTTTTTTAAACATAAATCGTCTCGACTTGAACAAATATTATTGAAACTCTTTGAAATTTGGTATACACATGCATTACATCTTAGCGATGCCTACAATATGGAGAAATAAGTAAAAATTGCCAATCGTTTAATATTACTGAATTGCAAATGGAGACCTGACGGTAAGCACGTTTTCTTAGCTTCGACGAAGAAAAGTATCGAGTGAACTTCAAAGTTGAGAAAACTTCCAGTGAGAAATTTGTTCCTTAATATCGGAGGAAGATTTCTGGAAATTTTGACATCAATTTATTGGAAATTCACGGAAATATCCATTTTGTAAGAAAACAGGCGACGCCGCGTACAATTGCGTCGTTAGCAGATTCAAGAGCTTCTCAACGTTAATACTCTCGCCCGTACACTCCTCCTATAAAGGACTCGTCTCTTCAAAAATTAAACATTAAAAAAGGCTGCATTTTCCCTTATCTAATAAGAAAATCGACTGCATTATATTTCAGGATATTTATTCTTTGATAGCAAAACACATTGTTACACTTGTTTATCATAATTTCTGATCATTTATCATCCATTTTATAAAATTTTTAACACAGGAACATTAAAATTAGATACTCTCTCCATTACTTCTAAATCTTTTTATACTGTATGGAAGTCATTCTTAGAAAAAGCCATTTTCATTCAGAACAATGATTTCTTTAATAAATGCCATAAAGTTACGGTTTTTTTTTGAATTTGCAAACTTTTCTCAACTTTTCCTCAAAGTGAGGTAATGAAAAATAAAAGCTAACATACATATTATCTTAGTCAGTTCATTATTGTTTATAACTATCTTCTCTTAGAAAAATGCGAGAAAGTTGCATTTTTTCAAAGTTTTCGCAATTTTTTAGTAATGGAAAAATAAAACTACGAAGGGAATAATCTACAAAAAATATCAATTTGAAGAAAAATAATATCTCACAACAGAAAAGAAGAAAGAACGAAATTATAGGAGCAGTCCAGTGAATAACCTGTTTATGATAATAAAACTTTGGAAGTAATTTTTTTTTAAACCTTGTAACTAATTGTAAAGAGAAACCGTGAATGACATGTCGATATCCACATTATCATTGATTCTGTCTAAAATTTGCAAAATCATCTTTTTTCTCAAGGGATATACATTTTAAGCTTGATGGGATTTGTGGAGCTTTTGAATATCAAATCTGGGTATATGAGAGCTTGAAATTCGAAATTTTAGACACTTTTAAGAAAAGCTTATTCAGAACATATCAAAGCTCTCACTTTCACGTACGGAGTCCTTTAACCACTTTAACGAACTTTGAAATAAACGTGTAACCAAAATTTTCAATTTTATTGAATCTAAAACTTCAATATGCCAACAATCGTTTTGAATGGAATATTTTCGATATGCTTGCTCTCGTCGCGAAGCCTTTCGCGGCCTACTTGAAGTTCTGACATAATTCCCAAACTTAAAAATAACTAGAAATTACAAATTATATTATCTTACAGTCACAGGACAAAAATATAATATTCAAATCAATCTAATGAATCAGAGAGCGATCTGCACAGTCCGAAACAATTTGGGTCACTGAACCTTTTTCACAGTAAAAATTTCCAAACAAAGGCACGAGACGGTCTGTTTACATTCTCTATTACCTAAACGAAAGAAATAAAATAAAGGATGAAACAACTTGCACAGCACAAATTTTCCTACTTTAATTTATTTGCTAATTCACTGGAAACAACGAAATATCCTGAAATATAAAGCAGTCGATTTTCTTATTACATAAGGGAAAATGCAGCCTTTTTTAATGTTTAATTTTTGAAGAGACAAGTCCTTTATAGAAGGAGTGTACGGGCGAGAGTACTAACGTTGAGAAGCCCTTGAATCTGGTAAAGACGCAATCGTACACGGCGTCGCATGTTTTTTTATAAAATGGATTTTCCCGTCAATTTTCAATGAATTGATGTAAAAATTTCCAGAAATCTTCCTCTCTCTGATTTTAAGGAACAAATGTCTTACTGGAAGTTTTTTCAACTTTGGAGTTTACTCGATTCTTTTCTTCGTCGAAGCTGAGAAAACGTGCTTACCGTCAGGTCTCCATTTGCAATTCAGTAATATTACACAATGGGCAATTTTTACTTATTTTTCCACATTTTAGGCATCGCTAGGGTGTAATGCAAGTGTATACCGAATTTCAAAGAGTTTCAATAATATTTGTCTGAGTCGAGACGATTTATGTAAAAAAATAATAGAATGTGGTAACATTTTTTTATCTCTTCTTCATTTTTATTATCGAAAATATAAATGGGATTGAAAAACTTTATATAAAAAAAAGTTCCGTCTTGTCATTATCTACAAGCGCATATTTTTTCTAAATTTAATTTTATGAGTTTTGAAATTTCGATATCACGAGACGTTTGGATAATAGTTTTTAGTGTTTTCGAGCGCTCGTCCCTTCATTGCATCCGGGCCCTCTATTTGTGTAGGAACGAGCGTTACTCCGGATTTGTATAGAAATTTTGAAATCATACCTTTAACGTAGAGTTTATTTTTCTCAAGACCGCATTTGTACTTGAAGGCATGTCCCCTTGTATTTTTGTTAGGATCGCAGCGAGAAACAAACATGGGCCTGCCATTAATTTTTGTTCGGTCGAGTTTCAAAGCACCTTCAACTGCTTCCTATAAACAAAAAAATATCAATTATTACTCACAAAATAAAAATATAACTGAAAATATGAAATTAACAAGAATTCCAGCGGTTCCGTAGCTCAATTATGAGTAGAAAGAAGGATTTTATTTGAAAAAAGAAAGAATATTGGAAGGAGACTTCATTTATTTTTGAAAATATTATTCTAATAATTTTTGTGTTTTTAACACTTTGTAAGCTGTCTTTGGAAAATCTGTTGAAGAGTCCTGGATATTCAAAATTATTTTGAAAAACACAAAAATTACTATTCGAGGAATTGACTTTTTCTGATTCTGTTCTCTTGAATTCAAAATTTTTTCTTGATGAGTTTTTATCACTAAACTTAAAATGATTAAAATATTTTCAAATATTACCTATAAGAAAATATAAGTTTCATATGAAAACAAAAAAATGTTCTTTACGAAAGTGATATTACTATAGAAATTCAACTGTTTATATTTGAAAAGTTTACCATTATATTTTTTATACAATTTTTTTTAGCAAAAATTTCATTATCTAGTCAAAATTCTTTTTTTTTTTGTTTCAAGTTCATATTTTCAGCTTGCAAGTTCAACTAATTTGTTAAAAATTCTACTATTTGGTCGATTCTACTTCTTTTTTTGGTTGAAAATGAATTTTTTCAACTGTAAATCTAATCGTTCCACCAGGCTCAAAAAGTCAACCTTTTTGATTGACATTCATTCTTCTTCTTGCCTGGAAAATCTTTCTTTGGTTGAAAATGCAACTCTTTTGTGCAAAAACTTAACTATTTCGATAATAATTCAACTATGGCTGAAAATGATATTTTCTGTTGAAAATTCAACTGGTTTGTAGAAAATTCGTCTTTTTGATTTGAAAATTGAACAACTTAGTTGTAATTATTTTCTTCTTAACCAAAAAATCTTGACGTTTGTAAATGTAAATATTTTTTTGGAATTTATTTTCATTTAGGAAGTTGAAATTAATTTCCTAGACTGAAAATTCGATTCTTCTGCTCTTTGTTGTAAATTTATCTCTTTTAGTAGAAAATCGAAGTATTTGCTAAGGAATTCATGTGATTTGTTAAAAATTTATGTGATTTATTGAAAATTCATGTAACTTTCCTGAAATTTACTTTTATTCTTTTTTCTAATTTCGTGGAAAATTTGTCTCTCCGATCTGAAAATTCGCTAATTTAGTTAAAATTCTTCTAGGACTGAGAAATCTTGATTGGTTAGAAATTCAATGCTTTGTTGAAAATGTACCTCCATCGCAAGGAATATCATCTTTTTCTGTTAAAAATGCAACTACTTGATTCATACTCAAACTTTTTCGATTGAAGTTTTAACTAATCTTCTTTCAATTTTTCTTTTGTGCTTGAAGTCAACTGTTTTTTACTTGAAATTATAAACTTTTTTCGTTAAAACATCAAATGTTACAATTTTTAATGAGAATTTTTCTCGTTTGGTTGAAAATTCAGCTACTTCGTTGAAATTTGAACTACATTGTTGGAAATTTATCTTTGCAGTTGGAGGTTTATCATATTGTTGAAAATTTCTCTCCAGTTGAAAATTCAACTGTTTTATTATGAGTTCAACAATTTTGTTACAAGAATTAGAGTTTTTGGTTGAAAACAAAAGTTTTGTTAAAAATTTGCTCTTTTTTGTTCGAAATTTATCTGTTTAAGTAGAGAATCTACTGTTTACTTGAAAAATAATTTGTTCAACTTAAAATTTGATCGTTCCACATGGTTCAAAAGTCAACCATTTTGGTTGGAATTTTTCTCCTCCTTGACTGGAAAATCTTATTCGTTGGGAATACAACTCTTTTGGTGAAATTTCAACTAAACCTAACTGTTTCGTGGAAGATTTGTCTTTTTGAGTAAAATATTTGACGATTCGGTTGAAATTATTTTTCTTCGTGAATATAAAATCTTGCTCGTTCAAAAATGTGAATATTTTGTTGAAAATTCGTTTTTTCGGGAGTTAGGAAGTACTTTCCTAGTCTGAAAATTTAATTCCTTTGTTTTTAGTTGGGAATTGATCTCTTTCATTCGACATTTTAACAATTTATTCGAAAACTCATGTCATATTCTAAAAAATCCTTTCTTTCTAGGTTAAAAATTTATCTCTTTGAAATCAGTTTTCTATATTTCGAAGGAAATTCGTGTTTTCACATAAAAATTAAACAAATTGCATGAAATTCTGGATCTTACTAGACTGAGAAATCTTGCTTGGTTGAAGATTCAACAATTCCTTCAACATTTATCTCTTTTGGTGAAATATTATCTTTTTTTATGAGAAATGCAACTATTTGGTTTACAATTTAACTTTTTGTTTATAGATTAAACTATTCTTCTAAAAAATCGTCTTTTGTGCCTAAACGAAGCGGTTTTTTCTTCAATTTTAAAACTTTTTGGGTTGGAATACCAACTGCAACATTTTTCACTGAGAATTTTTTTTTTGTTTGGTTAGAAATTCAGCTACTTGGTTGAAATTTGGAATACTTTGTTGGAAATTCATCTTAGTAGTAGAAGATTCATCACTTTTTTTTAAAATTCTTCTTCGGTTGAAAATTAATTAATTTTGTAAAAATGTCTTCCTTATAGATGAAAACTAACGTTTTGTTGAAATTTTGTCTTTTTGCATAAGAAAATTTAACTGTTTTTGTAAGAATTCCACTGTTTGGTAGAAATTCTATTGATTAGTTGGAAATTGATTTTGCCAACTAAAAATTCAATCGTTTGATTTGGTTCATAAGTCAAACTTTTTGGTTGAAACTTATTCTTCTCATTCACTGGAAAATCTTTCCTAGTTGAGAATGCATTTTTTTCCGAAATTCAACTATTTCGATGATAATTCAATTGCTTGATTGAAAATATCCTTTTCCGTTGAGAATTGATCTCTTTCGGTGGAAATATCATCCTTTTCGGGTAAAAATGAAACTGTTTGCCACATATTTGGACTTTTTGGGGGGGAGCTCTAACTATTTTTCTTGAAATTTGCTTTCCGTACTTGAAGTCAACTGTTTCTAATTTAAATTTGAGAAATAATAATTGGAAATTAATATTGCTTGATCGGGAATTAGGCCATACTTGACTGGAAGTTCAGCCACTTGGATAAAAATCTATCTTTGTATTTGAAGATTTACCATTTTTGTTGAAAACTTCTCATCGTACAAAAATTCAACTGTTATATTGAAAATTCAACAATTTTGTGAAAGTCATCCTTTTTGGTTGAAAACTCACGGTTTGTTGGGAATTCGTCTTTTTGTGTTGAAAATTCAACTGTTTTGGTCGGAATTCTACTGTTTGATTGAAAACGGAATATTTTGGTAGAAAATTGTAATATTTGAAATAATATAATATTTAATATTTTTTTAAATTGTAATATTCAACTGTTTCATGAGACATTCATTTTTGTTTGTTGAAAATTTGATTAATCGGTTGAAAATGTAGTTCTTGATTTAAATTTCTTTTTTTTTCGTTTGAAAAATCATCTTTTTGGTTGGGAAGTTGAACTGTTTCATGATAAATTAATTTTTCTTTGTTGAAAATTTGATTAATTGGTTAAAAAGGTAGTTCTTGGTTTAGATTTCTTTTTTTTTTTTCGTTAGAAAAATCATCTTTTTGGTTGGAAATTAGAACTGTTTCATGATAAATTTTTCTTCCTTTGTTGAAAACTTGATTGATTGGTCAAAAATGTAGTTCTTGATTTAATTTTTTTTTTTCGTTTGAAAAATCATCTTTTTGGTTGTGAAGTTGAACTGTTTCATGATAAATTAATTTTCCTTTGTTGAAAATTTGATTCATTGGTTAAAAATATAGTTCTTGGTTTAAATTTCTTTTTTTTTTTTCGTTCGAAAAATCATCTTTTTGGTTGGAAATTGGAACTGTTTTATGATCAATTAATTTTTCTTTTTTGAATATTTGATTCATTGGTTAAAAATGTAGTTCTTGGTTTGAACCTTTTCTTTTTCGTTCGGAAAATCATCTTTTCGGTTGGAAATTTGAACTGTTTCATGATAAATTCATTTTCCCTTGTTGAAAATTTGATTAATTGGTTGAAAAGGCAGTTCTTGGTTCAAATTTCTTTTTTTTTTTCGTTCGAAAAATCATCTTTTTGGATGGAAAGTTGAACTGTTTCATGATAAATTAATTTTTCTTCGTTGAAAACTTGATTAATTGGTTAAAAATGTAGTTCTTGGTTTGAACTTTTTATTTTTCGTTCGAAAAATCATCTTTTTGGTTGAAGATTTGAACTGTTTCATGATAATTTTTTTTCCTTTGTTGAAAATTTGATTAATTGGTTAAAAATGTAGTTCTTGGTTTGAATTTCTTTTTTTTTTCGTTCGAAAAAACATCTTTTTGGTTGAAAATTTGAACTGTTTCATGAGAAATTCATTTTCTTTGTTGAAAATTTGATTTATTGGTAAAAAATGTAGTTCTTGGTTTGAACTTTTTCTTTTTCGTTCGAAAAATCGTATTTTTGGTTGAAGATTTGAACTGTTTCATGATAAATTTTTTTTCCTTCGTTGAAAATTTGATTAATTGGTTAAAAATGTAGTTCTTGGTTTAAATTTATATTTTTTTTTTCGTTCAAAAAATCATCTTTTTGGCTCGAAAGTTGAACTGTTTCATGATAAATTAATTTTTCTTTGTTGAAAACTTGATTAATTGGTTAAAATGTAGTTCTTGTTTTGAACTTTTTCTTTTTCGTTCGAAAAATCATCTTTTTGGTTGTGAAGTTGAACTGTTTCATGATAAATTAATTTTCCTTTGTTGAAAATTTGATTCATTGGTTAAAAATATAGTTCTTGGTTTAAATTTCTTTTTTTTTTCGTTCGAAAAATCATCTTTTTGGCTGGAAAGTTGAACTGTTTCATGATAAATTAATTTTTCTTTGTTG
>WSXT02005888.1:0-29797 GCA_011762715.2 Neuroterus valhalla | reverse complement strand
TTCAACACGCTTTACGAGCACTGAAAATCTCGTTTTCAATAGAGTTGTTATGAAAAATAATATGCATTACTAGGAGTAAAACACAACGACTGCAACTCGTGTGATAGGCCCTCGCTTCGCTCGGGCAGCTAACTTCACACTCGTTGCGATCGTTGTGTTTCACACCTAGTAATGCAACATACTATTGGAGATCGTCATCATAGAAGATGTATTTAACAAGTTAAAGGAAAGGTTGAGATCAGTGACGTATATTATAAAAAAGATAGACCCTAGAACAGATCCCTGACAGACTCTGGAAGTTACCGGGAGCCAGTTGGATACTAATATATTCCATGGCGAGTGGCAAATGGCGGAGGTTACTGACGAGTGTGGAGTTGCTTGCCCGAGCGAAGCAAAGGGCAAGCACCACACGAGTCAGTCATCTCCGCCATTTGCCACGAGACATGTATGCTATTTTTCATAAAAAGTGCATTGGAAATTCGGCTTCCGACGACTCTTGAGTGATAGCGAAATAATAGAAATTAGAGAGAAAAGGTTGTTATCTGACATCTGATTTTGTGATTTTTCCCGGTGGCAAAGTGCAGGGGTAGGCAAAAGGGGGGGGAAGGGTCCAGGGATGGAGCCCCGGGTGGGGTTTCGAAAGGGGCGAAGCCTCTTCGCGGGCCCGCGCGTCGTAAAACGAAATATTTATTTGGAAAATTAAAGGAAAAAAAACATGTCATTAATTATTACATTTTCATTCATTATTTCATGTGAGTTTATTAATTTTAGAGTAGTGGTGTGCGGAAGAATAATTTATTCACTTGACCGATGTAATTTTTTCGAGTTTTTACTATAAATCGATGAATATGGACACACTTCTTACAAAATATTCGAAACTTTATTACATTCTACATTTTATAATAAATTATGTTTATTTTAAAAACCTGAAGCAATAACTTATGTATACTTGTTCGTCAAAATGCGAAACGAGATTGAGAAAAAAAACATAAAAACGAAAATATTGGAAAAAAAGTAAGATTAGAAGATTCTTTGCAAGTAATCATTTTTTTGAAAAGTGAAATTGACGGAACAATTGTTCATATTAATGAATGGAGAATCAGAACTTGAGAGAGCTGTGGTTTTTTGAGACATGGTGAAACTCAGGCTTTTCCTGAGGGGAATGTTTTTCTCGGAAGCCTCTTGTGGAATTATGTTCTTCAATTTTAATGCTAATGTTGCAGTCGAAGTTGTGACCGTTGAGGTTGTCGGTGTTGAAATTTCCGAAGTTCTCTGAATTTTGGCCCCACTGATGTTTTCAGCCATAATACCACCAATCCTCCTTTTGTTCCCAATAGAATTCTCGATATAGCCTGTCAAAAAAGTAAAAATATAAACCTTTTTAGAAACAATTGAAAGTTTTACCATTACCTTCTGCAACTGCAGTCGACTTCCATCCACCGTACCTCTTAATTGTGGTAATGTCAGCTCCATTATCAGCCAAATATGTTGCTGACGTTCTTCTGAAGCTATGGCCCGTGTAGCGTTCAGAGTCCGGTAATCCAAGATATTTCGCGATTCTGTTGGGGTATTTGGAGATTTTATTTTTCTCCGTATTTTCTTAAAATCGCAGCGTACTCCCCTTCCACAGTGTACGGACGCTCAATGTGGGTCTTGGTATCGGGTATTTTGATTAGAATTACCTCTCCATAATTTTTAACGTTTGTCGTTGTCAATTTCACCAATTCATCGGACCGGCTTGCTCTAAGTATCCCCAAAACAGCAACGACCTTCAAACATATAATATTCAATATTATATTTCATTTTTTATTCTTCGGTATTACTATCCCATCGATTTCTTTATTTCCTATTTTTTAAATATTCATGTGTATTTTATCGAAATCCGTTATATAATAAATTGTTGTTGTTATAATTTTATAAACTGAATATTAATATGATGATTGCATTCAGCTTGACCATTGTTATTTTTATCATGAATTGTTGTTCAGTTTTCAAGAAAATCGTAAAATAATTAATCGATATTTACCTTGGCATCGGGGAAGTGCTCATCAGGAGCTTCATCAAGGAATTTGCGAATTTCTTCAGGCGGGAAAACGGCCGCTTTTTGGGGGCGAAATCCCGTCGACTGTTTTTTCAAAAATTGTTTCAATTTGTAGTATCCCGCAATGTCGATATTGTGCTCAGTTTTAATCATCGTTTTGATGATGGAATACTGGCACCATAACGTTGTTGGCTTATATTTTCTCGATTATTCGAGAAAATACGCCAAAAGAGTTTTTTCATCGTATGATGAGGTGGATTTTGCCTTTTGCCACGCTTTGAATAGCTCGAACGTCGATTTGTATTTATCAACCGATTCCAATGGAAGCAAATTCTGTTCCGCCTCTCGTGCCAAATTTTCGATCTCTTCTGAATTTTCAAAGGCATCGGAAAATTCTTCGTCTTCCCTTTTCTCGATTTTCATAAAATTGCGTAAAGATTATGAAAATGTTTGAGCAATCACCTCGACAATTACCACTAATAACAACCGCGTTTTAAGGTTATGGTTGACCACATGTAACAATTGACGATCACATATACGTTTATGGGTTGGCATTCCTGACGCCTATTACGCGCGTGAATCAGTGATGCCAATACAGGAACACTCTCAAATTTCTTCTGCTTGCACAGCTGATTTACTTTCGCCACTCCAGCTGTAATCTCAGCAGTAATCCGCCATATTCGCATCGCTCAAGAGGTGGCGAAAGTCGAGTTTTCGTTGCACGTTATATGAAAAATGTTTTTTTATCAGGATCAAATACCGCTTGTTGCCTATCTAGAAGATGGGCCAAGAACCATGCTAAAACCTTATTCAAGCAACCGTTTTTCTTGAGCTTGCTAAGGAAAAAGCCCCGACCATATTGAACCATAATATTGAAAGCCTAACTGAAGTCAAATAGAACAAAAACGGTAATCATCCTCGAGTCCATGGCATACTTTATATCATTCGTGACTTTCAGTAGAAAAGTCTGGGTGCTGTAGCCCAGCCTCAATCCCGTTTGGTATGTATCATACAGATTGTTAGTTTCCAGGTATTCAGTCAATTGTTTGGCTATGATTTTCTCAAAAACCTTGCTGGACACGCAAAAGAGAGAGAGAGAGAGAGAGAGAGAGAGAGGGGGGCCTATAATCACTTAGAGAAACCGGGTTCTTAACCTTGGTATGGGGCGAATAATCAATTTTTTCCACGTGGCAGGAAATGTACAGGAATGGATGGAATTATTGAAAAGGTTTACTAAGTCAGGAAGTAACACCTCCATACCCCTCTTGCTGTAGCTTATAGGGATACCATCAATTCTCTTGGAAACACTGCGGATGGATTTAACATACTTATTAACATCCATGAAAGAAACACGTGAAAATGTGAATTCTATTCCAAATGCATTTTATAATGTGGTAGGAAACCTAGTTAGGCGGAAGACGGGGAGAACGAGGTTAGAGATATTGACAGGTAGTCGAGCGTGTAAGTATGAGGAATAATTCTTGGAAGAGAGGGAAAGGCTAGTGAGGGAGAGTTGGTGGAAGAAGAAGAACAGGAGAGGATATAGAAAGATGGAGGATGAGAGAGAAAGGTATTTCCGGAAAAATAGTCTGCATGCAAATGAAGTGAGGAGAAAGCACGGGGAAGGAAGAAAGGTGTATGAGATTGTTAAGAGGAACAGCATGGAGAGAGAGAAGGCAGAAGGAGAGGAGAGTTTAAGAGGTTCAAGGTATAATGAGCAATATGGGTGGATTATGCCAATGGAGAGAGCGCCATATTTGTGTGAAAAAGGAGAGAAAGGAAGCCAGGAGATAATAGCGAGAATGAGATGTGTAAGCATGGAGGGCGCTACTAGGTTCTGGCTTCCGGAGTAGAAGAGAATGTGAGGGTTGTGTGGGAAGGGGCATGCAAAGGTGGAGCACTGGGTGGAAGAATGCAGAGAGGTGGAAAAGAGTGGAATAAGCATGGAGGTGATTCTGCATGAAAGAGGTCAGAAAAGAGTGATTGCATGTGCGAAGGGGGAGATGGGGAAGATGGAGGAGAAGAGAAGGAAAGAGGAGGAGGAATGGAGCTAGGTGTGTGAGAAGGAGAAGTAGATATAAGAAAGATGTAAATAATGTTAATAGTAGATAAGGAATATCGAATAAGGCATAGAAGATAAGAAATTGGTTGAAATCGCGGAGGCAGAGTTTGGCAATGCAAGGCTGGCGGAATGTAGGAAAATGCGTGCGAGGCGAAGCGAGGAAGGCAAGGCAATGAGAGCGAGCGAGCGGTCATAGTTATAAAGTGTGGATGGATGATATTGTATAAAGTGTGGACGGATGTTAGACTGAGGTATTTGATGCAAAAGAAAATTTCTGTAAAACATGATGGTGTTGGCAAGTCAATTTTTAATGCTTTATCTATCTATCTTATCTTCATCATTAACGGTCCAAATATCTAACCAAGTGTGAGAAGAGTCAGTGTGATGTGTAGGAGAGTACGGTACAATGTACAGATTATTTGAAAAGAAAAATCTTTTTATATGATTATTCTACTGGGTATCCTAACAAAGATCAGCATCAAAATCCCAAAGAACAAAATCAGTGATAGGGCCAGTATTTGAGGGACGACAGACTATTGAAAGCATGATATTAGGAGCATTGGGTACTTTAATTTCGACTGTGAGAAATTCGGTTGGCCGCACTGAAGAAGGATGAATTCGATCACCAGATGAGGGTTTGCAACATACGTGCTGAGAAAGAGGATAACTTGTACACACCAACCCGACTGTCGTCGTATCGCAGGAGATAATAATAAGGTATTCAAACAAAATCATCAGAAATAAATTCGTTTAGCCAAGTCTCAGAAACAGCAATAATATCATGAGGATTCGATAAAAAAAGGACCACTAAGGACCATTACCACTAAGATTCTGGTTCTGAAGAGGAGGCCTGCAGTGCCATAAAGTACAGTTGGTGATTCGTCTTCAGAGAGTTTGGCATGAATCGTATCGTTTCAATCCAAACATTTTTCGTAGAGAGTTCCAGTTCCTTCAGCCATAAGCAAGTTTGTTTGTATAGAGCATTATTATCAGCAAAATGATCATAATTAATGTAGATAACTGAATCACCTAGAGCAGGATTAATAATGTTGGCCTTTGGCTTACTCAGTGATTGCTTGGCTAAAAATATTCGAACACGAACTTTTTTACGAGAAAATCTTGCTAGTACTGACTTAGGCTTGTCAGGTCGAGGAGAGGTTTCTCTCGTGTTGAAGAAACTTGTTAATTTTCAATCTACAAGCACTGAGTTTGGATAGGAATTCAAGCTTCTCTTGAATAGATTTGTGTATCGAAGAAGATTGAACTTCATCCATTCGCTCCCCCAGTATATGAAGTCTAGAGACCACCGCTCTGTTTCCTTCAGAATTCTTTTTCAAACTATCATTTACTTCATCGATCTTGATGGCAAAGTCTCTGCGTAGGCTCTCCAGTCCTACATTGACCAATTTTCCACTTATGGTAGAGAACATTGCGTAAATAGCATCTAAAGGGCCAGAAAGATGCTTGTAGATCGCAGTATATGTTGCAACGTCAACATTAGGAGGTGGAGGTGGCAAAATAATAGAAGAAGGCAGTGGTGTAGATTAAGTGGCCGCTTGCACAGGTGCATTCGCCAGTTTTTCACTACTTTTATCAGAATACAGACAAGCATTGGAAACTCTGTAGCAAGTGACATATTCTTCCTTGAAACATATACGGCTAGACTTAACACATTTCTGGTGGAACCAATAACTGCACTTATCGCAATCGTAGTTTTTAGGAAAACTCTTCATATGCTCCAAGCACTTATTGCACATATTGGGATTGGAGTTATTGTTATCATCCATCTTGATGGAGTGTCTAGTAAAAGATCCAAAGTCAAGATAAACGTAATCTCGATTCACAAATGTCAGTACACTTCGAGCCAGCAAAAAGAGAAAATATCTAGACCAAACAAAAACACTCACAATACTAAGAAACTTCGATGGTCCAAAAGAAAAAGCTCACATTGAAAAACGATGCCTGACGCGTTCACCACGTTCACGATACGGGAGCATCTATAAATTACGTAACGCAACATTTCGGAAATATTAGACGCATGTAGACATGATTTTATACGAAGAGAAAAATGACTCGCTCAAAATTGGTCCTTGAGTGGATACTTCACATAATGAGCAATATAAATAATAATTTAGTAAGAACACATAGAAAGAGATGTCGGATTTTGCAGCTGAAGAATAACTTCCAACTTAGGTCGTGAATGGGTAATAGATCACGTAGTAACCAATGAGTAGGTCTAATTATGAATGACGGAACGAAACAGCATTTTATAAAGTATAAATGTGTATTTCAACGGTTACTACGGGTCATAATAAGAGTGTTGACTTGGACAGTGATACCCTGGATACTTGCGATGCTGGGGAACGGATCATCCTCTCTGGAGACATGAATGTCCGGGTTGCTGTTCAACGCGGAAGTACAGACAGGGTACTGGGTAATTTTGCAGACTAAGAAACGAGCGCTAACGGGGGAAATTGATAAGCTTATGCTAAGATAAAAGCTTGTTTTTACAAAAACCTGGAGTAGACATAAAACTATAAAAATGTATACTCAGTGCAAATGTGAAAGTCACAGTATGATTGACTCTGTTGTTTTTTTATATGAACTTTGGTCAAAGATGGAGGTAAAGGAGAACATAATAAGTCAAAACACACGTGAGCTAGAACAAAGAACCTACAGAAGCCATGAGTATCAAAAGTATACCGCAAAGAGTGAAATAAATAATTAATATATGGTGAGCAAGACTGAAAAATAGAACTGAGCAATAAAAATGTAGGGGTGCGTGAATAATGATATGGGAGAGCATCTTCAAGAGAGCATATAAAGTCAGCGGTACTGTGACCAAAGGAAGTCTTCTTCCTACAGTCTTTTCTACACTAGAAGTGCTCGGTGGAATGATGAAACTCGCGTGACTTTCAACTAGAATAAGCAAGGGTACACGAGAAGTTCAATATCGGAGGTGAAAGCAATGACAGAAGAACAAGGATAGAAAATAATTAGAGGCATTAAAACTGATAATTCGAAATGCTGGAGGGTGGAAGACAGTATTGGTGTTTTTTCGAAGGATTCTTCTGATTCGGTATTTCAAATCAAGTCAAGAAATTAGATCTTGCGAAGTATCGATTTTAAGCTGTTGGTCATCCTCAGACAAGGTCAAAACGTCGCAAGATGTAATTTTTTGAATTCTATCAAAATATTGCCTAGGTTTAGTCCTTATATCTCCATTTCAATTGAACCGTGAGACCAAAATAATTGAGTTCAGGTTCTTATTGAGGTGACTGTTTGAAATCCATCAGAGAAAGTTTTGCTTCCTAATTTTTTGAGAAATTTTTATTTTTTTAGAAAAATTGTGAGGCTGCTGATGTGAAAGGTGCTACCACTTAAATGTTCAAGAGCGGAAGCGGATATTCTTTCTTCTGAGTGAGTATATCTCCGAAAATGTTTGCTGTGAACAGTAAAGTTCCGAATAAATGAAGAAA
Source organism: Neuroterus valhalla (assembly GCA_011762715.2). Lineage (NCBI taxonomy): Eukaryota > Metazoa > Arthropoda > Insecta > Hymenoptera > Cynipidae > Neuroterus > Neuroterus valhalla. The sequence continues at coordinate 22,215 of WSXT02005888.1, read as the reverse complement.
GGTTATTATCGTCCAAATCAACAAGGAGAAGGCTGATAAAGGCGACTGCACTACATATAGAGAAATCAGACTACTAAGTACTAAGTGCTTAGTACTTAGTCACAACAAGTAGAAATGTAACTAATAGCGCTGTGATTGTGATATATAACTTTGTGAATTGGTGAACGCGATTGGCACCCCATTCCTGCGGAATCTGTGCTGTAAAACGCGGATGTACAAAGTAAGTTATAAGTAAGATCTCGAAAAATGTAGAGTAGGAGAAGCATTGTTTAACAAGAGTAGAAAAAATTTAGTAAGATGGTTTGGTCATGTTGAGTTGGTCAACATAAAAAGCGAGGAACATTTTATGGAAGGAAGGACTAAAGAAATAATGGATGAAGAAGGTGGACATAGTTGGAGGAGTTGAAAAAGAAGAATGAGAAGTGAAGTATGGAATCTTCATACAAAAAAAATCTCACTTGTACTCAAAGATATATGGTAATTAATATCGTATTTACCAACAGAATGAAGAATAAGTACCAAGATCAGGGCCAGGGTATAGGTGGTCTTCATTTTTTCAGAGTAGACGAAAAACTGATTACTGTATTGCTGAAGAATTTCTTTAAGAATGTAACCGATAAATCTTCTGGTGCTACATCAGAGTTTATTTATCTTGGCCGTTATCTCATGGGTAATAAGCATTGAATTTGTTCTTCCAAAAAATTCCATAAGTGAAAAAATGAAGGCTGTAAATCAGAATCATTTTCTACGTTTTGGGGAAATTTGAATCTGGGATGGAATCCATGTTAATCAGGTAACAAAACTGTATGCTGACTCGAAATTTCATGCAGCTCAATCCATGCTACGATTATTTAGTTACGAAATTATCTTAATAATCCGTGTAAATTAATGTTGAAAGCACACTTGGCTGAGAACAAAACTTACACAAAGAAACTGCGTATGAAGTCATTTCTCAACAATTCAGTTATGATAAGATAAGACGAATTATTTCCAATTTCACAATATATTATTCTACTCCACTTGTTTCAAACATGAAAGATGGCAAACAATATCATAACTTATTGCATAAATTATCAAGAGACGAGAATTAAACATCTCCATACAATTACGCTTTAGTTTTGTCTGATGGGAATTAGGACACTAATCATGAATTCAAACATAGATATGAAGGTGAGGAAAAAAGATCAATGACAGAAAAAATTACAAAACACACATAACAATTTTTTCCATTTTTGATGAACTTTATTTTTCGTAAAGAATGCACGGAATGTTTCACTTTCGAGGGATCGATAGGTTTTTCTGTCATGAAAATGGGTAAATGTTCGGAATACTTTTTTATCTTTCCTCAAGTCATAATTCCTGATAATTTATCAGAAGTGAGAAAGGGTCTGATGGTAGAACAGGGTTGAGACATAGATGGGGAAACAAAGGACAGAGTAAGGATGAGAAGAATCGAAGTGGGAAAAATGGGGGTAACAATCGTATGCATCTACAAGAGAAGGAGAGAAGGGGATGGATGAAATGTTATAGAAAGGTGGATGGAGGGAAAAAGAGAGCGACTAGTATTGATACGAGGTGACTTGCATGCCAGGAATGGAGATTAAGGAGGGGAAGTATAGGATGAAGAAGAGGATGGTTTTGTGAGAAAGTAAAAACATAGAGAAACAGGTCAGGAGGGTAGACAATATGGAAGGGAACAAAGATGGCAAAATCAAATAAGCGAAAGAAGAGGGAACTGTGATAGACTACATTCTAGCAGAGTAAAGAATGAGGAAACTCTCGGATGAGTTTGGTCTTCTCCTTTTCTTGATACGTCCAGATCTCGCTACTGTACAGCACAGTTGGTGCTAGCACAGAAATAAATATCTCAATGCTAACTTCATTCGTTAATTTTTTTTCAGCAATACCCCATACACTGCCGATAATCTTTCTACCTTTATTTATACGTCTAGGAATCTCTGCATCTATCTTCGCGACAACAGTGAATACACTTCCAAGATATACGAAATTATCAACCATGCTGGTATCCAGTCTGCTCAGCATCCTCTGCAAATCAACGCCTAATTCTGCCGTAACGATATTTTCATCTGCAAACATAAGGCTTTTACTGGTCCAACATCAACACCTTCTTCGTTAAAGAGAATCCTTGTCTAACGCCCTGCCTAATACTAAGCCAATCGCTCAGTTGTCCATTTACTCTCACGCTTGCTTTGCTGCCATTATATATTGTTTGTATTGCTTTCAAAAGCCATCCAGTCACTTAATATTCTTTTAGAACCACCCAAAATTTAGCTCTATTTACCTCGTCGGAAGCTTTTCCCAGATCGAGAAATGCACAAAAAACTTTTTTGTTTACTTGTATGATCTCCCTGGCATGAATCCATACCGAACCTCCCAGATTCTTTTATTTTTTACTCCCATGACTCCATTAATAAGTATTTTGGTAAATATTGTTCCCGCAGTACACAGTAAGCTAATCGCTCTAAAATTATTACAGTCGCCTTGAACATCCTGCACCATGTAGATTGGTACAATAATCGACTTTCTCCAATCACATGGAACTTCGCTATTCACAGCACACATATTCATAAATTCGGGGTTGGCAATTTAGCGCCGGTGTAAGCAACACGTAAATTTCGTGTTGCGCATGAATTTCTCGAATTTGAATAGTTTTTTAGGTCCTGAAAGTTTCGGTTGTTTCTCAACGCATTGTTTTTGTGCTGTGACACTTGTTGGAATAAGTGTTTGCTCATGGTTAAGTGATTTTTTTTCAAAATTCTGACTTTTCGTGTGTTACTGAAGTAATTGTGGTCTCCTTCAGACATCTTGACGTTCCTCGTAGTGCCTCTCAAGTAGTGTGTGTGAGTTGTCGTGTTTTGACGCGCTGCGTATGTATGAGGCAACAATACCGATCGCTCTTATCTTCACTGTCAAAATAGCTTCTATTTACAAATATGAGTAACGAAACAAATATGCTCAAGTTATTGAACTCCATTAAAGCTGACACAGAGGAAACCAAAAAGGACGCCAAACTTCTGAAAACAGATACAGCTCAATTAAAGGCCGATTTTGATGCTCTCAAAATTGAATTCAGCACCTCTAAAACACAATATGAGAAACTGAAAGAAAGTCATCAGGCATTGGAGGGAAAATGTAGTTTACTCAAGGAAGAGGTGGGCTTCCTTCAGCGACAAGCTCGTTCCTGCAATGTCCTTATTCACAATTTATCGGACGACGACGAATCAGATAGGGACCTCTTCTCATTTGTGCTCAATATTCTGAACAGCGCTGGTCTCTCAATTGATAAAACTAATATTGACACTATCTATCGTCTGGGGGACACGCAAGGAAACAGGCCCGTACTGGTACGTTACAATTCTGGCAGATGCAAGCAGGAGGTTCTCCACAAGCACGAAGCTTTTAAAGAGTTGGACCTTTTTGTCACTCTTGGCGGGTCACCAGAAGAAAGACAAGAAAGGAAAGCTCTGAATCATACTGACACCAAGCTCAAAGATACTGGTTCTAATGTTTCCATTAAAGGTAGCAGTATTATGTTGGAGAATCGTCAACTCTCTCCCCAAGAGGTCAAATCTCTATTAAAGGAAGAGGGTAGCAAGCAATGTCCGACTGAAACTCATTCTCCGACTCAGTCCTCATCCAGAAACAAATATAAAATACGCCGTATTCGTCAAATGGATGAATCAAACAGCTCTCTGGACTCCTTTTTGGGTAAAAACGCTTCGAAGTCAGAAGGTTCTCAATCCAGAAGCCGAAAACTTACTAAGCCTGGTAAAGCTTATCAACCTGCAGCATAAAAGGATGTCGTTAAGCAGGAAGTCTCAAGTCAAGCTCCTATAGGTTTCAATCTTCGCATTTTATTTTGGGATGTCCACGGCATTTTCAATTTCTCTGATATCGCAGAATACCTACTGTGCTCGGATATCCTTTGCCTGAGCGAAATATGGGTAACTTTGACGAACTTCCAATCCCCTGCATGGTTACCTGATTACACTGCTATTGTTAGTAATGCACAGCGTTCTGCCAAAGTCGGTCGCCCGAGTGGGATATTAGCAATTTTCATAAATAAATCTGTTTTCAAGTTTGGAATTTTAATAATTTCCTCCACATGTGTTTTTGTTAAATGTTGGCGGAAGGCGTTTCAATGTATTGTAGGGAATGTTTACTTCAAACCATCTATGGATATTAAGCTTTTCGAGCAGATTTTGGAGGCCCTTTCCGAGGTTGTTTCGGGTTGTCCAAATTTACCAATGTTTTTCGGAGGTGATTTTGATACTCGTATCGGCAATCTGAATCGCCTGGAAGGGGTACTCCTCCCCCAGAACTCTACAGCATTGTACAAGCGAAGATCGTTGGACTCTGAGGTCACTGCAAGGGGAAAGGTTCTTATTAACATTCTTGAGGTTGGTGATTTAATCGTCTTGAATGGGAGATTGCCGAAAGATTTCCCGGCCCATTACACTTTTCTTGGTTGCCAGGGTATGAGCGTCAATGATCTAGTGCCGTGTAACATTGGATCAATAGACCTGATTTCTAACTTTGAAGTTATGCAGTTACCTACGACATCTGACCATCTCCCAGTTCGCGTCGACATGTCATATTTCATTCAGACGGACATAAGAGTAAATAGAGAATTTTTTTTATATGATAGAATAATCTGGAATGTAAATCCTGAACATGACTATATGCACAAAATGTCTCTTTCTAAGAATTCTGAATTCTGCAGTGGTGACATGAATGCCCTGAATGATAATTCAACTGCCACAATCTCAACTGTTGTCGATGAATTAAGTTTACTTGCGAAGCCTGAATGGCGTATTCCAGGAGAAAAACCTTGGAATGATAAAGAATTTCGGGTCATGCGCCGTGAGCTAAGAATGTCTATTAACGTCCTCAAAATGTCGGGATTCACCGTTTCGGAGGGGGGCGAAATATCTGGAAGTCAAAAGATCTTTCCAGAAGTTGCGTAGGTCCAAGAGGATGCAGAATACACAAGCGGCTTGTAATAATCCTGAGGATTTCTGGTCAGCGGTCAACAGATTCAGGTTGCGGTTTCCTCTGACTAACATTGTAAGCCTACAGGCATGGCAAGAAATGAAATTGAAGCCTCTTTATTAAAGTGTAGATGCAATAAAGCACCGGGCGAGGATGGTATTCCTAATGAATTTTTTGAAAACCTTCCGGGAAACTTGGTGCGCCTCTTCAGAGGGATCTGGGTTGATGAGAGAGTTCCATCCAGCTGAGCTAATATACATACATTTATGTTGCAATAAATCTGACCTTCACAATTAAAGGGGCATCGCCCTTGTATATAGTATTGCTAAGATCTTCTTTCAGATCCTGTTGACAAGGTTGACAGCGTGAGTTAATGAAATGGACATTCTTCCAGTAAATCAGGCTGGTTTCAGGCCTGGAAGAAGTTGTACAGACAATATTTTTACCCTCAATTCAATAATCCAAATTCATTTGTCCATCCCGAAGCACAGAGTATTTGCTTTTTATATAGATTTTAAGAAAGCATTTGATTCAATTAATCACTGTCATCTATTGGGCAACCTTCTGAGGATAGGCGTAAGCACTAAAATAATACGGATTATAAAAAATCTGTATGATAACGCTAACATGTCTATTCGAACTCACGGGGGTCTGACTTCGTCCATTCGGGTAACATGCAGAGTGCTTCAAGGAGAGATCCTTAGTCCTTTGCTTTTTGCGCTTTTCATATACGATTTAGAAGAGTATTTGAGAAATCACGGCATGTATGGAATTTCTATAGATAATTAATGTGATGTTATCATACTTGCGTATGCTGATGATACTGTGTGAAAATTTTTTTAACGGTCAATGAGGCGAAATCAAAGGTTATGGTATGTCATAAAGGTCGGACATGTGAATACAAGTTTTTTTATGTTAAGATTCAGCTTAAGGTTGCAAGTGAATATCTCTATCTTGGTGTTAATACATCAGACTCGGGTCTTTTTCATAAAGAGTTCATAAAAAGAATGTCTGCTGCGAATGTTGCCATGGGCGCTGTCTCGAGAATTTTATTCACAACAAAAGCCAATGCCTGGCAAACCAAGACTGCCCTTCCCTCAGTGTTCTATTTTATGCAATAGAGATCTGGGGATTAAGGTACTTGGATTCATTTGAGAGATCATAGTCCTCTTCCTCCAAGAAAATACTAGGCCTACCCTCATATACGCCTTACTTTGCTCTCCGCTTAGAAACAGGCAGAATACAATTAGTTTACGATATATTTAAGTCAGCGCTAAGGTGGTTGTCGAGGTTGCTGGGAACGCATGATGGTAGGTATTCTAAAAGATGCTTTGTTAAATTAAAGGCTTTAGCCGCAAAAACACAATGCACTTCGAACTATAACTGGGTTCTGCAGCTCAAAAATATATTCACCATAAGTAACTCGGAACAAATGTGGCTTGACTTGGATGCTGCGACACTCGCTGGAAACATGGATCTCTTCCTAAACCATTTTTTTGATTGCATTTGGCGTTCTGACTATGAAAGATCACTCCACTCAAGTAGCCTCCAAGTCTCCCCATGCCTTAAGCTCTATGCACACTTCCAATCATATTTGGATCTTAGATTACCTTTTTATATTACTTCTATACGCATACATTATAGAGATTACAGATTTTATTATGACCCTGCTCGAACCTGCCCCATATGTAACCTCTCGGTAACCGACGATCTTTAACACTTGCTAGCTGTTTGTCCTGCTAAGTCCGATTCACGAATATCAGTCTTTGGTCAACCAGAAACCACGACAGTCAATAGCCAGTATTAGCTTAGTTTTATAAACTCAAATTATCCCCAAGAGTTGCGCAAAGTCGCTTTGTACATCCGTCAGATTCTCCAAATTAGAACTTTTATCCTGGAAACCTAATTAGATATGATACGCTTACACAAATATACTTTACTCTTTTTCTGCTGTTCAATGTCTGCTGTTTTATGTCATATTGTTACTCATTTGTTTCGATCTCAGATCGAAAAACAAATTATATAATAAATAAAAAATAAAAAATTCATAAATTCACACAGCCCCAAAAACAAATATCCGCCACCGAACTTAAGCATTTCACAGGTAATACCATCCAGATCGGTAGCCTTACCATTCTTTAGTTTTTTAATTACGGAAATAATGTCGTCGATACCGACTCTGCTTTCGCCACCTACATCGGAATTGTGTAACATATCCGTATCAGTGTCACTGTGTCGTGCTCTGCGACTTCACCTTCATATAGCTTCTTGAAGAAATGCCGCATGCACTCTTCCACTTTGTCAGAATCCCAAACCATTTCACCGACAGCATTCTTTATTCCGACTACCTCAGTGCTAGTGTTTCCTTTCCTAGTCTTCTTAACCCATTTCCGAAATATTTTATTATTTCCTTCAAAATCATTTTTCATTTTTGTATCCTCTTCTGTCTTGATTTCATCTCTGCATCCTTTTACCAGTATATTCGCTTGCCTCTTCTTATCCCTTCAATCACTTATTGGACTAGTCCTTTCCTTATCGGTAAGACCTCTAATATTCAACACTCTCGAGTACGCTCCTTTTTTCTTTTTGACTGCTACACGTATTTCATATTTCCACCACGCATCATCGGATTTTCTTCCTATAGTTGCAGTACCAGACTCTTCCGATTCACTCTGGGAGATTCCGTTCCGCAGTATGATCCACGCGCCCTCTACATTTTTGTTGACCAATTCTGTCATCCAATCTTATTTGTGATGTCCTAAATAATCAAGTGTTTCTTATAAAGGAACCCTTTTCTAAGCACAAACTGATCAATTTATTCCCATTTCGATTCCTTTTTGGGTCTCCGAAATGATCAAGTACTCTGTCAGTACCTTTACGTTCCACAGCAACCCAACCATCCCTGTCTCCGAATAATATCATTCTTTCGACTAAATCACATGTTTCTCTTATATGATTCAACGAGTCTTATAAGGTGTCTTTTGCCTCCTATAACCCATAATAATCTAGGAGATACATACTCATACATTTTTACATACTGTCTTGCTCTCTCATTCACAATTAGACCAATTCTTCGGCTACCGTGTGATTCCTAATCTCCTCCTGACTAGAGTTCTAGACCATTCTCCACCTTATTAATCTCACATACGTTTTTCTTTATTTCCGGTACGCACAAAATATCCAGTTTCCCTAAGCGCATAGTATCATGCAACTTTTCCTCTAGATCATTTACACCTCTGGCATTCTACATATCCAGTCTCCATTCATCACCTGAAACTTTTCCGGGGGCATGCGGTCCGTTAATGAAAGTGTCAGTCCTGTCATCCAAAGCTATATTATATGTTGTATTATTCATTGTTTAAATTATTCACCTGAGCACTAACTTCAAGCGAGAAAACGTTCCGTTAATGAAGTCATGTCCAAACAAAGAGCTAATTCATCATAAGGTGGTATATCAGTGCATAACGTCATTCTCAGCTGGAATCAGTCATTTTAAAGAAGGTACAAAGTAGAAAAATAAGACACAAATGAAGCCGGAAAAAGCGAAGTATTATCGGTTGAATGACACACTGAGGAGGGCAACAGTCTCCTGAAGTTTGGTTTTTGAGGAGGTAAAGAGGGAACTCGGTCCGGCAAACCGCTGGAAGAATCACTTTTCTTCTTCCTTCATTGAAATTTGCACTTTTACACGAAGGGATATTGAGAACACACATTCCGTTAAATGTTGGAAAAATAAACACGTGTGCAGGAGACCGATAGAGACACGCGGTTATTATCGAGTCTTCGTGTAGACTCAGACAATGAAGAAAAGAGTCTCCCTCGAAAATTAAACCAGAAAATGACCACCATTTTACGGGGGTATTTCAAATGGGAAATCACCCATAAACGGAGAAAAAGCAGAGAATGTGAATGGGTAGCGGAGGCATGACAGCAACAGTGATGATGATTGTATTAAAGGAAAGGATGATAGGCGAGGGTAGCAAGAGTATATTAAGGAATTGTTAGGGCAGAAGGGACTGGAAGAAGAATGAATGAAGGCACCAGAATTATGGGAAGTAGTAAATAGAGAGGGCTAGAATAGAAAATGTATGCATAGAACTGTTAGGAGAAATAAAAAAGGAAATAGTGAAGAGTGAATCAGAGTGGAAGGGAAAGGACAATGAAGAGAAAATCACAAGGGAAAATATAGTAAGAGAAATAGGGTCATTCAAAAAAGGAGAGGGAGTAGTTATAAATGGAATCCCGGGAAAATTTCGAAATATAGGAGAAATGATATTAAGGAGTGGGATTATGTGTGGCAGAGTATACAGAGTGGAGGGCTGGTCAGGTATGTGTGAAAAAGGGATAGTGGTACCAGTAGTAAAAATGTAGGACAGGTAAGATTTCAAAGGAAAAATAAGAGGAAAATAACGATAACGCGCATGTTTGAGATATGTATTCTGAATTTGTTATATAACATAGAGAAAAGAGAGAGGAGGAATAAAGTAAGGGATGGAAAGAAGAATACACTAACATATGCGGGTATACACGGAAAAAATAAGTCCTCGAATTTTTCGTTGACTGTCAACCACTTCTGGATAGGATGAAAAGTTCGTGAAATTTCCATTAACTATTTATCAAATCTTGTGCACTGTTAATTGCATTTTCTTGAAGTTTGCAAAACAATTGAGCAGGTCAGTCGAGATTCAAAAAAATTTGATAAGCAGTGCACGAGATTATGGAAGAAATCAATGAAAGTTTCACGAACTGTGTTGCATATCTAAAAGTGGTTGACAGTTAACGGAAATTTTGAAAACCTATTTTTTCCGTGTAGTGACTTTGGCGGACAATGAGAGAGGAAGGGTTAGATTCCTTAGGGACTTGGAAAAAAATGACCTGTTTGAGACTATGGGGAAAAGATATAGGGTCAGAAGGAGAGTAGAGAGATAAAGAAATTCCGAAAGATATCTCTAATTTGGGAGAGAAGAATTGGGAAAAAACTGCGGTTCACCTGTGGAGTTAGAAACATAATTAGATAGAGAAAAAACTAAGGCTTGATACGGATAATAGGAAGGTCACAAGGTGTGGACAGAGGAAAGGGAGGAAAAAAAAGAGAGTGAGATAGAAACTTGAAAAGTCAGAGAAAGTGCAGGGATTGTATTATTTCAAATTCATTGTGCAAGCGTGAGAAAATTTTGGAGTTGAAGTTAGGAAAAGAATGCAGCGAGTGTTAGATGTATTTAAATAAATATAAGAAATAGAAAAAAGGGTAGGAAAGTATTGAGATAGGCTGAGGTTGTTTGATGCGTTGCTATGGTTGGTAAATGTTCATGGGGTAGAGATAAAAGGATGGGAGGAGAGAAAGAAGATTGAAACGTTGCAAGTGAGATTGGTAGATCTCTCTTGTCAGTAAAATAAAAATTACGGATAGGCTAGAGAATTTTGGGTAATATGGATAAAGAAGAGGATCAAAGGGATAAATAAGAAACAAGGTTAAGGAAGAGGGCATTGAAGGTCGCTAAGAAAGAAAGGGGATGAGCAGAGAGGAGAGGAAGTCGGCGAAAAGTGTCACAAAGAGATATGAGAACATGGTAAAAAGCGGCTAAAGTCAATGCTCTGGAAAGAAGAAAGAAGAGAGTTTGTTTAGAGATTAAAGGATAGAAAGAGAAAAAAAAGACTCTCAGGAACTGTGAAAAAAGAGAAAAGGAAAGACAGGTTTTAAGATTTCTCACCCCTCATAAGTTCATAAGATAGTTTAGAAGTAAGAAGACACAGTAAATGGTATAAGGTAAAAACAAGAGAAGAACTGCAGAAGTATCTAAGGAGAAGATGGAAGAATAGAAATGAACACAAAAAGACAGCTATGAAAAGGATGGAAGACAAGAGATGGACAAAAATTGATAGATTGGGAATTGAATACAAAGATGGAAGGTATTGTAAGACGGATAAGGAGAGAAAAAGCAGTATGCGAATAGATATAGAGAAGGCATGAAAGCATCTATGGTATGCTTGTTTGAAAGGAAAGGAGTAGAGAGGAGGATGGCAAGAGAAAGTAAAGAAACCGTGAGGGAAGAGAAGGCTGGAAGTAACCTTAAGGAAAGAAGGGACTGGAAGAATGAAGGAGGTAGAAAAAGCCAGGAGAGTTATTAAATGAGAATAAGCGAGTACGGAGGAGAGGATGAAATGGAAGAATTCTGAGGGTCAGATTCACATAAATTAGATTTTGTTAATTGCCTTACATACGTGAAGATATATATTAGGAGTTGACAATTAAGTGATTTGTCTTAATGTTATATCCTCATACATAAATTTATCTCCCACTGAAGAAGTTTTCCATTTGCAGCTCGAGGCCTAATCGATTGCCATTTAGAACAAGCTTCAAGTGGTTCTCTGTGACCCTAGGCCTACGGTGATTATCCATCGACGGTTTAGTGATTTATTAAGAGATATTCAGTGGACTAAGTAGTAAAGAGTTAGAGGAAGTAAGTAAGTATTCGAGTGCAAGGCGGAAAGTCGAAGGCACTTGATCTAGCGTAAAAAAGCGTTTCGTTTGTCTGTCGATAATCCCAGAGTGGTTGCCAGGTCGGTAAACCGGTCGACCGCCACGATACATTTACCGTGCCGCCGCAGGATAAGCCGCGTGAAAGTAAAAATCGCCTGCCTGATAGCCGTCATCTTGCGAGGATATACCGTTTCCGGTGCTGTTTCAATCTTCTGCATTGAATTGTTAACTTATTTCTGCCCGACCAATGACCAGCACATTTGTCTCTATTAATAATTCTAGGTCTACCAGAGAATCCCCTATCCATTTGCTGATGAGGTAATTCCACTTAATGATTCTTCCCACTCTATTAGGACATACACATGGGAAAAGTAGATTGACCCTTTTTCTTACCTTTTTTGGACCCTTAGGCAGGGAAGTGGAAACCGGCAGAAAACCTCTGCCGAGCGTACCAAGGTAGTGAAAGGATTGTCTGTAGACGAAGTGATTCACAGGAAGGAATGCTCTATATTACTCATTCCTTTCAATTTTCCGCATTGGATTGTAAACTTTTCTAAGATGATTTACCAACAGTCGTTGAATATATTAGATCGACCGGAGAATTTCCTATTCATTCGTTGACAGATCATTTCAGCCAATGGCCCTCTCAAGTGTATCCGGATTCCACATATGCATATGGAAACAGTGAATTGAAGATGAATTCTGAATTGCATATTTCCATAAGGGGCGATTGAATTTGAAACTTTGGCCGATGGAGTAGAAAACTGCGAAAAAACCTCTCTTGAGCGTGGACTTGTCCAAAAAATCACCAGACATTGTTTTTTACTCATAATTTTCAATCTGCGGTGGAAATCCCTTTCATTTGATGGGAAAATATTTCACTCAGTTGCTCCTTCTTCACTATCCGCGGATGGACATGGAAAGACTGGATCGACCATAAAGCCCTGAATTCAATATTTTTATAAGAAGCACTCGGATTTATACGTTCAACCAAGGGAGAGGAAAACTGCAGAAAACCTCTGACGTACGCAGCACAGAGAGAAAAATGCTTTGTGGAAAAATTGATTTTTCGGAGAGAATATTGTGATCCGATCTCAAAATATTTTGAGAATAAAAACTTATTAATCCACATTAATTAAACTTAAAAAATTCATAAAGAAGCTTTTTATTATTGTTCTAATAGCGGGAATAGAAATTTCCATATCTTGTTCTTATAAAGAATATTCTAACTTGATGCATCCTATCATGAACACCTGAAGTAGATAATTTCTTATCAAATTTTTTTATAAAATTCAAAATTATCTCAGAATATAATTATTCCAATGTGGAGACCCCTTTTGTCTGTAGGTTGTTTAGATTTATTGCGAATCAAGTGACAACTTGCGCCTTATATCTACGAAACTATTCTCATGGTTTTATTTAATTATTCAAAATCAAATAAATTTTTGAGCATCTGCGTTGCTACTGGAGAATTTTGTTCGATAGTTTTCTCATCGATTTGAGATATCTTGGTATGAATCCAAACGATTTCATAAATGGTACTCATAAAGTTAAGAAATTTTCATTTTTCATTTCCATTATAAGACTCGCTATTCAAAAAACATCTTTTCGGTCTGCCCATGATGATAATATAAAGTTCAGTGAACTTTTATTATAGAATCAGATAAGAAGTGTTTCTGAAAATAAGTTTCCACACAGACGTTTTTTTCTTCCACTTTGCTGCGCTCGAAGAAGATTTTTGCAGTCTTCTCCTCCTTTCGATAAAAACACTGAAGGGGCGATCCAAAACCTACATCTGATTTGCAAGACCTACTGCATTCGTAGAAAATTCATATTTCTGATTTAAAGATTCAACTGTTTCCTAGAAAATTAACCGTTTTGGTGAAAGATTCGAAAAAACGGCTTTTTTATTATGTTTATAATATTAACATAGAATATATTGAGCTTTTATTAGAAAATCGGCTAAGAAGTGTATCCCGAAAAAAGTTCCAACCCGGATGTTTTTTTTTCGACTTTGCTGCGCTCGAAGAAGATTTTTACAGTTTTCTCCTCCTTTGGAAAAAGGATTTGGTTGTTGGAAATTCCTTTTTTTGGTGGAAAAAAAAAATTTCCATCCGCATATTTCCTTTCATATTCTTTGGTCATGAATAGATAGTTGATTGTTCGAAATTCAACTATTTGGTTGAAAATTGATTTTTACATTCTCATCAGAGAAGGTATTAGATTTGTGTAAAATTTGATCCCCCCAGTTTTTATGAAATGTCCACATTTTGAGACCCCCTGAACCCGAAAAACAGGTTTTCACGAATAAGTCTGTCTGTATGTATGTATGTATGCATGTCTGTAGGTCTGTCTGTTAGCACGATAACTTTCGAAAAAACTAAGCGATTTGATTAGCCTTTGGTACACTCTCTCAGTGTCAGAAACAGAAGGTCAAGTTCGTTAGCCAGCTATTTTGGATGAAAAATCAAAGAGGTGGAGCATTTTGAAAATTTGTTGGGCTTCTTTTTCCAAGACTCAAACATTCCAAGTACAATTTCTCGTAGCATGTCAGAGTTATGGTATTTTCAAAATTCAAAAATATAAAAGAAAATGAGAATTTTCAGCCAAATAACACAAGATTGAAAAGAAAGTCAGACAGAAAAAAATGTTTCTTCTTGAAAGCCCTACAAGATTGTGAATACAACTTTTTGAATTTTCTCAAAAAATCGAAAAATCCAATTTTGATCGCACAAAAAATAATGAAAAATGATCTCTTAACTCGATAACTTTCGAAAAAATGATTATATTCGTTCGTGCTTTGGCACTCATTTTAAGGGACCAAAAAGACAAGTCGAGTTCGTTAACCAGATATTTTGGATCAAAAATAAAAGAGGGGGAGCATTTTGGAAATTGTTTTGAACTTTATTTTCAAAGTTTTCAAAATTGCAAGTACGGTTTCTTGTAGTAGGTAAGAAGTGAAATAATTTTTCCTTATGATTTTTTTTGATAAAAACAGAATTAGCAGAGTTGTGGTATTTTCAAAATTCTAAAATATAAAAAAATGAGAATTTTTAGCTAAAAAAAAGAAGATATGAAAAAAAAGTATTGAAGAAACAATGTTTATTTTTGGGAGCCCTACAAGATTGTCTTCACACTTTCTTGAATTTTCTCAAAAAATCGTAAAATCAAATTTTGGTCGCACGAAAAGTGATGGAAAATAGAAAGTTTCATTTTTTGGTCAAACTATGCAAGGTACGGGAGAATATAAATGAAGAAAATTTTGCACCAAAAAAAGATATACGAATTTTGTAAAATTTACTTTTTGATAGTTAAAAATTTTTCGATTAGACGCGTAGTTTTTGCTTAAATCATTTCTAGAGAAAGTACACAACATATGAAAAAAAATTGGGCAACAAAACTTTTTTACCGTTTCAGACGAATTTTAATCGAGTGCGCAGCCCGAGACACGAGATGAGAATGTATTCGTTAAAGCCGTAAAAGCTTTAACAAAAGGGAATCCACAATCATCCAATTGAAGTAGTCGACATTTCGGTATTGAGTTTCAAAAGCTCTGTATGCAAATGAAGGGATATACAAATACCGAGCGCGTAGCGCGAGGTTAATTTATAACCAAGCGCGAAGCGCGAGGTCAGTTTATCATCGAGCGCGAAGCGCGAAATCCGACGGACGCGCGCCGTAGGCGTGCTCAAACTTGCGAGCAAAGCGAGCCGCGCGCGGAGCGCGCGATGAGAATGTTCCTACGCAGCGGGCAGATTTTTTTGTTATGACTGTCCATAAATGACATCACGCTTTTTGGGTAAAATTTTACACCTCCCCTCCGCCCTTGTCACGCCAAGTCGTGGCAGGTGACACCCCCTCCTCTTCACAATAACGTCACGTCCCGTTTGGTTACCCCCTCACATTCTCTTATTCTATCTCCAAATGTTCATTTTATTAACCTATACTAAAACCACATTTTTATTGAATGAAAAGCAATTCGAAATCCAAATTTCTATTTGGAAAATGTAAGTTGTGCTTTTGCAACACTACTTCTAAACATCTCATATCCCTCCCTATCACGCTGCGTAACGTTTAAAGGACCCCCTCCCCCCTCCTACTAAAAGAGCGCGACGGCATTTTTGGATGACGCCTAGGCATTAGTATTTTCATGTTAAAAGTTCATCATTCCGGCTTCAAAAATCAACTGTTACCCCAAAAATTTGTTCTTTGGATCGAAAATTATGTTATCTTCGCACGAAATTCAACTATGTGGTTGAGGAGTCAATAGTTCTGTAAAATTTTCCTCTGTCGAAAAATTTAATTGTTTTCTTGAAAGTTAAACTTTTTAGCTTGCAAATCGTACTACTTTTGTAGAAAATTTATATTTCCGATTCAGAACTTCATCTGTTTCTACAAAATTCGGCTTCTTTGTTTGAAAATTCAAGAAGTTCTATTCTTTTGTGAATAACACAGGTCTACGTAGAATCTGAATCCGGAGTCAAAAGTGTTCCATCACGTCAGGATTTTGAGATATTTGAGGTTATTCACGCAAAAAATGTTGTTTTTTGCAACTTTTGAGCTTATGTACAGGGCGTCCAAAATTTTTTCGGTCTATCTCACAAAGAGTATCCGTTAGTACTACCGTTACCCTTCAAAATCAGCCCTTGAACGGCCGCAATCAATTTTTTTCGCAAAGTTACGGCCATTTTGAGTTTTGACTCATATCTGCACAATACAATTGGCATTCACGTTAATTCCTTGGGGCGAAGCGTTTTCTGCTCACTTATTTCTCTTGGAAATTTGGTACTCTGGATTTTACATGTTCGGTAAATATAAATTCCTAGTCAGAAGACATTTTTATTTCCAAGATGGCGGATCAAGAGGCTATAGCCGGGTAAGCATGGTAAAAGTGCCTTTCGCGACTTAAACCAAATTGCACAAATTGCTCGATAGGTGTATGAATAACGAATTTTTCACATGCAGTCACGACGCCCCAGCCGTTAATTATCGCACATAAGCTAAAAATGGAGTGTCTAAAATCCTGTACTCAGGGTTTGAGAGGTTCTGAACTCTATTTCTAGCGCTGCCCAGGAACAACGACGTGGACTTAATAGGATTCGGTTCCCTTTGGGGTGCTTCATTAGCGTTTGTCCCCTCGCCTCTCACGTTTCCGGGTGCAAAATTTTAGTGAGTCCCCTTCTCACTCACCATTCGGGGTGTTTTATTAGCGTCAGTCCCCTCGCCTCTCACGTTTCGGGGTGCTTAATTAAAGTAAGTCCCCTTGACACTTACTATTCAGGGTGCTCTATCAGCGCGTGTCTACATCAATGCTAGCTGACTTTTGTTGGTGTCTTCAACGTGATGACCCAGATGCTGAACATAAATGCGTTTTGGTTTGAGGACTCCACTGAGTAAAAAAAAAGATTTCACAAGTTACATTCCACTTGTTTCCATAAAAAATAAGAGGCAGGGATGTGCAGGTCATTATATACCCTGAAAAGTGAGTGGTAAGGGGATTCACTGAAATTAAGCACCCCGAAACGTGAGAGGTGAGGGGACTCACGCTAATAAAGCACCCCGAATAGTGATTGGCAAGGGGACTCACTTTAATTGAGCACTCCAAGACGTGAGAGGCGAGGGAACTCACGCTAATAAAGCACCCCGAATAGTGAGTGTCAAGGGGACTCACTGAAATTAGGCACCCCGAAACGTGAGAGGTGAGGGGAATCACGCTAATAAAGCACCCCGAATAGTGAGTAGCAAGGGAACTCACTTAAATTAAGTACCCCAAAGGGAACAGAATCCTATTGAGTCCACGTCGTTGTTCCTGGGTAGCGCCTAAAATAGAGTTCAGAACCCCTAAAACTCTGAGTACAGGATTTCAGACACTTCATTTTTAGGTAAAGTCCGACAATTAACGGGTGGGGGCTATAGCCTTTTGATCCGCCATCTTGGAAATAAAAATGTCTTCTGACTATGACTTCATATTTATCGACCATGTAAAATCCAGAGTACCAAATTTTCAAGGGAAATAAGTGAGCACGAAACGCTTCGCCTCAAGGAATTAACGTGAATGCCATTTGCATTGTGCAGATATATGTCAAAATTCAAAATGGCCATAACTTTGCAAAGCAAAATCGATTGTGGCCGTCCTAGGGCTTCTTCTGGAAGGGTAATGGTAGTACTAACGGATGCGCCTTGTGAGATAGACCGGAAAATTTTTTTACGCCCTGTACCTAAGCTCAAAATTAGCAAAAAAGGAACAATTGTTTGAGTTCCTAACCTCAAATATCTCAAAATTCTGACGTGATGGAACACTTCTGACCCCGGATCCGGATTCTACGCAAAAAATCTGTTCGGAAAGGACTTCTTGCTTTCCAACAACAAACACAACCACATTTTTTGCAGACCTGTGTAATTGGTCTTATTTATTTGGAGTCTATTTCTTTTAGTCAGATTTTTTCTTATTCTGTCTTTCTGTTTATCAATAGGTTGAAAATGCATCCAAATCATTGAATTTATTCATTTGTTCCGAAATCCAATGATTTTTGAAAAATTAACTGTTTTGTTCCGAAATATTTTTTCCTTCAAATGGAAACTTTTTCCTTGGAATTGAAAGTTTAGCAGAAATACTTGTATTGCAAACAAACAAACAAAAATTTTTTTCGTCGAAGCAAATGCATTCACAACAAAATTGGTAAATTTCCGAGCCAAAGAAAAACGAATTCCCAACAAAGACTTGAATTGTCGAAATAATCAGCTTTCGAAAACATAGTTCAGTTTTCAACGAAAGTTTGAAATCTGAATTCGAAAATATTAGTTTTCAACTAAGCAAAGTGAATTTTCATACAAATAGCTATATTTGAAACATAGAAACACAGTAATTTCCAAAAAATCGTTGCATTCATAATACACTCTATGGAGTTTCAAGCAAAGGAGAAATCTTCAACAATGTAGATTAGTTTTAAATAAAATATAATTAAATCTCCAACCATCAAAGATAAATTTTTTCAAGTAGTTAAAAATCCTAATTCAAAAGGAAGAATTTTAACAAAGCAGTTGAATTCCCAAATGAAAAAGACAACTTCTATAGAAAAATATAATATTTTCAATCAGAGCGTTACAATTTTAATGAAATACTCGAAATCTTAACCACAAAAAATGAAGTTCCAATCGTCAGAGATGCAGTTTCAACCGAATAACTGAATGGAAAGAAAAAATGTATTATCAGTCATACAGTAAGTAGTATTTACGTCAAACTACATTTAATTTTTTTTTTAAATTATCACCAAAAAAAAATGAATTTTCGAGAAAGAAGTTTAACTTTGGAGCAAGTTCATAGTTCAATTTTCAATCAAGATAATTCATTTCCACGAGAAAAAAACGAGTCCACAACAAAATACATGAATTGTCAACAGAAACCCATTAATTTCTAGTCAATAATGGAATATTCAAATTTTCAGTTGTGAAAAATTGATTTTCTGTCAGGCATAGAATACCTAGAGTTTAGATAAGAAAATCAATTTCCAAATACATATATTATACATCATCTTCCTTGATTAGAAATCATATGTCTGGATTGGAACACGTGTGAAAATCCTGATGGGGTATTGTTGGGGCACTCATAATGAGATTTCTCTTCCATTATTAGGGTCCGCATTAGAATAAGTGTTATGGGCCATGCCAGTTGGGTTAACCAAAATTGTTTGGGGCTGTCAGAGGGATTTTGATGAGGCCCCTAGCAAAGATACGCTTTAGAATTCTCAATGGCAATTAACGTCGGCCTCTTTTAGGCCTTTTTTGAAAATGAATGCCGTTCTTGGTTTTTTTTTTCATTCACAAGATAAATCAAGTATAGCAGGATGAATTTCGTAATGCAAAAGCTGATTACTTTGTTCGTTTTAAGGAGGTGACATCATTTCAGTTTTTCCCCCTTTGCTACGGTTTAATGTAATCCATTTTTGAGGTATACCGTCAACATATCAAATTTTTGGTCCCCTTTTAACAAATTTGACAAGTGGATTTCTTTCGCATCAGAGATGATTTAGAAAAATGAAACAACAGGATACATTCAGCCGCCATTATGCCAGATTAGGTCAGATGCTTGCAAACTTGCGATAGAGAAGGAGCGCAGTTATCAGCTGAGTAGCAACTGAGTGTATGCGCGACAGAAGCACACCTCTAGGCTAGGTAACTACTTCTGGCTTTCATGCTAACGAGGTTCGAAAATCATCCCTCGAGGGATTTGACACTAAAATAACTGGAAAGGTATTGGATTCACACCAGGGGCTGAAAGCAAGAGGAAAAAAAAGATATTTATGATGCCAAAGTAGCGGCAATTTTGAAGCATAACCTAAAAAGTTTCTCAATTTGAAAGTACATAGTAATAAGAATGTTCAAGAATAAATGAGATGAATCACACACATTAAGCCAATTTGAAAAAAATACATACATTTCAAAAAACGATATCAATAAAAAATTTTTATTTCTGAGACAGTTTTCAAATAAAAAATCAATTAAGAAATTTTTCATAGAATGTTTTTTATATACTATCTAAAGACGACTTTGAAGAATGTTTTCAAGAAATGTGAATACAATAATGTATAAAAAACAATCAGGTTTTTACTCGAAAATAATTTATTTTTGAATGTATTTTACGAAACAATCCTTACAGCCGAAGTCTGAAAGATCGGTACAACTTAGTACAACTTGTAGTTGTGAAGCTGCAAATGTTTTTTGCAAGCATGCTGCAACACACTACCACACAACACTTAGAAGCTTTTCGAGTTGTTAGGAAATCTTCTGAATACTTTTGAACTCTTTGATACCTTTTGGAATCCTAAAAGTCTTGAGAATCTTTCTAGAATCTAAGAAATCTTCGTGAGAATTTGAAATCTTTGAAAACTCTTGAAAACTATAGAGTTTTCAAATCTTTGTTAAGTCATAATAATATGAAAATAATAAAAACAGTTCTTTTTTGTGAACCCAGATGACATGAATCAATGAAAAAATAAGGTCGCAACTATAGGAATACAAAAGACAGAGGTTCAGCATAAGCTGCTTCAATCCCTTGAATTTTTTGTGAATTTCTTTGAAATCTCCAGAAATCTGTGGACTCTTTGAAATCTTTGTGGAATCTTGGAGATCTTCTGAAGTGTTCTTGAACCTTCTGAAATACTTGTGAAATTATTTCAAATCTTTTAAAATATTTTCTAAATCTTGAAGATCTTGAGAATTTTTCTGATATCTTTGTAAAATTAAAAATCTGAAAGCCTTCAAACGCTATGGAATCCTCTAAAAATCTTTGGAATCTATTAAAATATTCTGGAAATGTTCGAAATCTTTTCAATTAAGATTTTAGAATTGGCGGATCTGTTTTTTTAAGCCAATCAGCATAGAATATAAAAGATATATTTTGAGGCAAAATTTAAAAAGCAAAAAATTTGAGAAAATCTTGGCATAATTGTAATTTTCCCACAAAGAAGTAACATAATTATAGCTGCATCGTTGAAAAGAAAATGTCGAAAAGTTCCAATGGTTGGCTCAAGTCAGAGTCCTAAAATATTCTTTGCACAAGCGAAACGAACTTTGAAGTTGAAACAATCTTTTGACAAGAGTCATTTAGATTGGAGGATTTATAATCTAAGTTTAGAATTCAGTCAATAATATATGAATAAATTCATATTCGAATAATACAGTTCTAAATTGGAACCCTTAATCGTTGAGTAGATAATTACTTGATTGCTTCAAGTTTTCCTAGAGGGCATGTAGTTCAAAGAGTTCGAAATTAGTTTGAAGTATAAACTTCTCTCATTTTTAATTAATTCAGGTCTGAAGTCGAACTATTCAGAAGAGAATTTAAGTTACTAAACATCGCAACACATTCGTTTAGTACAATTAGTTCTTTTATTAATGTTGAAATTATTGCGGTATCCGTAGCAGAGCCCATGTTATCGGCCATCGCGAGGTACCCGACTTCTTTAAAAGCGAGCCGGCAGTTGGCGCCACCAGAGCTACTTACGTAGCCTTTCCACAACTAATTCCGATTTACATATGTAACGGTTTGTATGGATCTAAACGATCTAGACAGATCGTGAATCGATGAGAGTGTGAATAGTATCAGTTTCTAAATTGCAGTCCGTATTTTGAACAATATTGCCATCATATTGTTGTGTTGAGTATTGTCAAAGAAACTTGATAGAGGAAAAAGATGATTCATTCATCAGCATCATTAAATCCGCGGCCGAAACGTTTGCCAAAATCTTGAGTATTAATATTGTAATTTTAATAAGATAATTTGAGAAAAAGAGAGCCCCCATCCGTGGCTGCAAATTTCGCTAAGACTCGATTATTTAATTGATACACGCATGAAATTACAAAAAAATTTAGACCCGAATGCCAATTTTAAAAAATTTCATTCCTAAAACATTCTTACTCTGGGTCAATTAAAAATAAGTAATCTTCCTAAGGGGCTTCGAAGATGGCAACGAATAATTTTTACAATGGCAATTTCCCCCGAGGGGATGATACATCCCACTCTGGTACGGGGGGGGGGATGGGTTTTATACACAGATTCAGAAAAACTTCAGAGGCGGTGATTACATTGTCTCACTCCTTGAAAGCTAGTCACAGAATAAGCTCAAGCTTGCTAGACAATCAAACCAGAAAGTCTTTCTCTTGCGTTGTAGGGGGCTGTCCATAAATCACGTAGCCTCATTTCAGTCCTTTAATCACCCCCC
>WSXT02005877.1:0-14892 GCA_011762715.2 Neuroterus valhalla | reverse complement strand
TGATCAGCGCGTCAAAATACGTCGGTATACAGAGCTTCAAAGAAATCGGAGGTAAGCGCTTTTCGGAACTCCACCCGAGAATTTCACTAAAATAAGGAGGATTCAACTGATCTCAAGAAAAATCTACGAAACTCGAGCGGATAATACTGGATTGAAAATCATTCTCCTCAATTAAGAGAATTCTACTCCAATTCAGGAGAATCCTACTATATTCAAGAGAATAATCGATAATCCAAGAAAAGTCGCTTGAATGCAGGTGAATTCTTCCAAAACCAGCGAAATTCTATCAGATTAACAAATTCTACTGAATTAAAAATATTTTGACTCAATCAAGGAGAAATCTACTCATTTTAAGAGACTTCCAATACATTTGAGCGAATTATACTGGATAGAAAATAATTATTCTTAAGTCAAGAGAATAATACTCTAATTGCGGAGAAATCTAATATACTAAATATTAAATCTAAATCTAAATTATACTAAATATAAATCTAATATAATAGAGAATTCTCATCAATTCAATAAAAGTCTATTGAATTCAAGTAAATTCTACTAAATTCAGGCGAATGCTTTCAGATTAACAAATTCTACTAGGTTCAAAATATTTTAACTCAATCCAAACTTATTCAACTTGATTCAAGAGGACCCCATTCCAAGGGAGCTCCAATAGATTTGAGCGATTCCTACTAAACTCAAGAGAATTCCACTAATTTTAGGAGAATTCAACTTCAATTCAGGAGAATCCTACAATATTAGAGAAAATTCTCAGATATTCGAGAGAAGCCTATTTAATTCATGTGAATTCTACTAATCTGGACGGAATTCTACCATTATATTTAACATAAGGCATTTAAGTCAAGTAAATATCATTCAATTCAAAGGAATTCTAATAAGTTCAAGAGAATCTTACTGAACGCAAAAGAATTTTACAAAATTTTGAAAAATTCTCCTGGATTAAAAAAAATTCTACTACATTTGAGTGAATTCAACAGAATTCATTTTTTAAATCAAATTAATGGGAATCATAATAAAAAATAGCAAATTTAACTAAATTCAAGACAATTCTGTCAACTTCAAGAGAATTCTATTACATTCACGAGAATTCGTTCAAATTCTAAGAAATTCTTGTAAATTTGGAAAAATTGTAGTGAATTCGGAAAAACTCTTCTCAGTACAAGTGAATTCTACTAAATTGAAAAGAATCCTGTCAAATACAGAAGAATTCTACCAAATTCAAAAGCATTCTAGTAAATTCGACAGAATCCTAGTCTGATTCAAGAAAATTCTACTCTAATCCACGAGAATCCTACTTCAGCTCAGGAAAATTATACTATTGATATCTAATGTAAGAGGATTCCCAAAATTTCAAGAGAACTACATCAATTTAAATCATATCTACTCAAGTTAAAGTTAAAAGGATTCTAATAAATTGAAGATAAGTGTACAAAATTCAAAAGGATTCTATTGAATTTGGGAGAGTTCCACAGAATTCATGCGAATTCTATTAAAAATAGCAAATTTTACTAAATTCGAGTCAATTTAGTCAAATTCAAGAGAATTCATTACATTTACGAGAAGTATTGAAAATTCAAGTAAATTTTACACAACAAGTCAGAAGGATTCTAATAAATTAAAGATAAGTCTACTAAAGTCAAAAGGATTCTATTGGACTCAGGAGAATTCACAGAATTCAATATAATTCTACAAAATTTGAAAAAATTCTGCTTCATTCATTTTTAAACAACAAATTCGTGTGAATCAAGGAGATTCTAGTGAATTTGAGAAGATTAGATTGAATTTAAGAATATTCTGCTAAAATCAAGTAAATTCTACTGAATTCAAAAGAATCCTATCGGCTAAAGAAGAATTCTACCAAATTCAAGGAAATTTTATTGAACTTAGGTCAATTTTACTAATTATAATTCTAATAAGTAAATTCTAAATATAAAAGTAAAAAAGCATTCTACTAAATGCGAAAGAATTTTATAAGATTCTAGAGAATTCTCCTGGATTGAAGAAAATTCTAGTGAATTTGAGAAAATTCTACTGAATTCATTTTTTATATCAAATTCAAGTTCAAATTCCTACTATATTCTAATAAAAACTAGCAAATTCTACTAAATTCAAGACGATTCTGTAGTATTCGAAAGAATTTTATTCCGTTCACGAAAATTCTTCCCAATTGAAGGAAATTCTGGTAAACCTGAGAGAATCATACTGAATTCAGAAAAACTCTACCTAATTCAAGTGAATTCTTCTAAATTCAAGAGAATCTTGCCATATCCAGAAGAATTCTACCAAACTCAAGAAAATTCTTCTGAATTGAAGAGCATCCTGCTCTAATTCAAGAGATTTTTCTCTAATTCAAGAGAATTCTACTCTAATTCAGGAGAATTCTACTCTAATTCAGGGGAATTCTACTATATTTAAGAGAACACTCATTAGTTCGAGAAAAGTCTATTGCTTTTTTCAGATTAACAAATTACAGGAAATTCAAAAGATTTCGACTCAATTCAGAAGAATTCTACCTAAATCAAGAAAACTCTAATAAATTTGAGTGAATCCTACTGAACTCAAGAGAACTCCACTCAATTCAGGAGGATTTCACCGATCTGAAGAGGAATCTACCAATTTCAAGCGAATTATACTGAACTGAAAATAATTCTTTTGGAGTCAAGTGAATTATACAGGGTTAGCAAGAATTCTACTAAATCTAAGAAAACTATATTAAATTAGGAATAATCTACTAATTTTAGGAGGATTCTACTTCAATTCAGGAGAATCCTACTATCTTAGAGCACATACTTATGTAGCGACTAAATTCAAGACAATTCTGTCAAACTGAAGAGAATTCCATTATGTTCTCGATAATTCTTTCAAATTCGAGTTGATTCTAGTAAATTTGAGAGAATTATACTGAATCCAGGAAAATTCTACTGCATTCAAGTTGATTCTCCTAAATTTAAGCGGATCCTGACAAACAGAGAAGAACCCTACCTTATTTAAGAGAATTCTATTACGTTGACGAGAATTATTCCAAATTCTATGGAATTCTTGCAAATTTCAAAGAGTTTTACCACATTACAGTAAATTATACTAAATTTAGGAGAATCTTGCCAAATACAGAAGAATTCTACCAAATCCAAGTGGATTCTAGTAAATTTGAGAGAATTTGATCAGAAAAATGTTACCTAACTCAAGTGCATTCTACTCAATTTAAGAGAACCCTACTAAACGCAAAAGAATTCTATCAAATACAATAGAACTCTACTAAATTCAAGAGAATTCTACTTCAATTCAGGAAAATTCTTCTAATTCACATCATTTTAAGAGAACTACGTCAAATTTAAATGAATTTCACTAAAGTCGAGGGAATTCTACTAAATCAAAAATATTTCTACTAAGTTGAAAAGAATCCTAATAAACTCGGGACAGTTGAATTTTAACCAAAAAAATGTTATTCGATCAGTAAAGATGAATTTTTGACATAAAAGGTAAGTTCCAGATGAGTTTTACATTTATAACAAAATATCTGATTTTTTTACCCAATGATAAGATTTTGAAGGTAAAGAGACGAATTTTTCAGAAAAATATCGGATCTTTACCAAAAAAGTAAATTTTTAATACAGAGAAGAAAATTTGTAACAAAACAGTTTAATTCATGATGAAAAATTATAGCTCGAACGTAAAAGGTTAAGACTAAAAACAAAAAACTAAATACTAAATATACTAAATACTACAAATAGCTGTATTTTCAACGAAAAAGTCGAATTTAAAAATTAAAAAAAAGAAGTGTCTCCTGCAGTAAATGATGAATTTAGGAAAAGAAAAAAGTTTAATATTTATCTTCCTGAAGAATTGAAGATTCTATTCTAAAAAATAGCTATCCAAACTCTAAAGCGGAATTTGATGACCAATAAAATTTGGATATCGAAGTCCATAGTTGATTTGTATGGGATTTTCGAACTTTAAAAAAGATTTATTAGTCCCATGAGGTAATAGGAAAAACATGAGAAAAATTTTTTTCAGAAATAATGCACTGACTGTTATCAAATTTTTAAATCATTGAAAAATAATAAGATTTGGAAATTTCCGGTGAATTATCTATTCAAAATCCTCATTTCTAGAAACTCTGCAAAACTTTTTGGAATTTGAAATCTTTCCATTCTCCGAATTTTCCTTCCTGCTGTTATTTTCTAAATATCCCGAAAACGGATTCGTTCCCTAGATGAAGTTTCTATTGCAAACATTTCTTAAAAATAATAAATTGTGACTTTCTTAAAGAACTTCCAGAAAAAAATTTGAGAAATTATAATAAACTTGGACCGTTTGTCGACAACTGGCTGCGCCCTGAAGTTTTGGTTTTCTGCAGTTTTCCACTCCCCTGCAAAAATTTCCAGGCGAATACGGAAGTTTCAAACGTATCTTCAGCTTGACAAGTATTCTATAATTAAATACTGAAATTTTGCGTATATTCAGGAAATCCTCTCGGGATTCAGAGGTCCAGTTATCTAGTCTTGTTCAGAGTCTTAAGATATTATCTGCTTAAGGACATAACGGTAGATTAGATAAGATAAGCTGATATGTGGTTTGTGTATTTTATGCGGGTGCTTTGGGCAAGAGCAAGAAACCTGATGTAACTCTGTAACTCTACTCGAGTGCCGAAGGACAATAAAAGAAACGAGTCAATCGCAATAACTCGTCTGAACCAAAACGGACGCTTTCAAAGCATTCTGAAAAACGAGAAAAAGGATCACGACCTCGAAGTAATTTACAAGAGATCCCAGGATAACATTCTTCCCAATTGAATTTCAATTGAAAAGCTACAGGCGAACATGCAAATTTCCTGATTCAATTCAAAATTTGATAAACTGGATTTCAATGATGAATTTTGGTCCAAATTTTGGTCACTCTCTGTACAAAGTGTGTAAAAAATGCAGTCTACGAATCCCAAAGTTTAAAGGTTGATGAATCTCATTCAAAAAGATGGATGAGAGGGGTGACACCTTTATTATTGAAATGGTGACGCTTCTAGTGAAACCGTGACGGACATAAACAGTCTACACTGTATGCTTGTTCCCCTCCACTGCCTTGCTCGGTTCCTACTACGCAGTACGCAAACCCGCAACGATATCTAACACTATGATTGGATTTATGATCAACGAAAATTATTTCAACAAAATGAATGAATTATCAACAAAAACTTCTAACTACTCGTATTCGGAACGTACTGGCATGTGGATCGTAGTGGTATTCAAATCGTACTAGGTTTAAGATTGTACTGCTATTCATATCGTGCTGGTATTGAAATCGAACTGGTATTCAAAACAAACAGTTATTTGTATCGTACTGCTGTTCAGATGATACTGGTATTTAAATCTTACTGGTATTCAGAACGTACTGGTATTGGAAACGTGCTGGTAATTGAAGTACTAGTACAATTCTATTCGAATTGTACTGGTATTCAGATCGTACTGGAATTCAAATCCAACCGCTTTTCAGATAGTACTGGTGTTCAAATTGAACTGATATTCAGATCGTACTGGTATTCGGATCGTACAGGTATTCAGACTGTTATAGAATTAGGATCGTACTGATATTCAGATTGTACTGGTATTCAGAACGAAACATTTTCAAATCGTAGTCATTCAGATCGTGATGGTATTGAGATCGTAATGCTATTAAGATCGAACTGGTATTCAGATCGTACTGATATTCAAATCAAACTGCTATTCAGATCGTACTGGTGTTCGAATCGAACTGGTATTCAGATCGTACTGTTATCAAGAACGTACTGGTATTCCGATCATACTGGTATTCAGATCCTACTGGTATTGAGATCCTGCTATTATTTAGATCGCACTGCTTTTCGGATCGTACTGTTGTCCAGCTAGTACTGTCATTCAAATCTTACTGGTATTCAGATCCTACTGGTATTCAGAACATACTGGTATTCGGATCGTATAGGTATTCAGACCGTTCTAGAATTAAGATCGTTATGATATTCAGATTGTACTGGTATTAAAAACTAAACGTTTTCAAATCGTAATGGTATTCAGATAGTGATGGTATTAAGATGGTGATGCTATTCGGATCGTACTGATATTCAAATAAAACTGCTTTTTAGATCGTTCTGTTGTTCGAATCGAACTCGTATATAGATCGTACTGGGTATTCAGATCCTACTAGTATTTAGATTGCACTGCTATTCAGATCCGACTAGTATAAGATAATATTGGTATTTAGATCGTACTGCTGTTCAGATCGTACTGGTATTCAGATAATACTAGTATTAAGATCGTACTGCTATTTAAGTCGTACCAGTCTTCAAATCAAATTGTTCCTCCGATCATACTGTAATTCGAATCGAACTGGTATTCAGATCGTACTGGTTTTGAGATCGTACTCGTATTCGAATCGTACTGCTGTTTAGATGATATTGGTATTTGAATCTGACTCGCATCCAGATCGTACTCAAATTCAGATCGTACTGGTATGTAGATCGTACTGCTATCCGGATCTTACTGGTATTCGGATCGTACTGCTATTCAGATCGTTATGGTATTTAAATCGAACTCGTATATAGATCATACTGGGTATTCAGATCCCACTGGTATTTAGATTGCACTGCTATTCGGATCCGACTAGTATAAGATTATATTGGTATTTACGACGTACTGCTATTCAGATCGTACTGTTATTCAGATAATACTAGTATTAAGATCTTACTGCTATTGAAATCGTTCTAGCCTTCAAATCGAATTGCTTGTCAGATCATACTGTAATTCGAATCGAACTGGTATTCAGATCGTACTGGTTTTGAGATCGTACTCGTATTCGAATCGTTCTGCTGTTTAGATGATATTGGTATTTGAATCTGACTCGCATCCAGATCGTACTCAAATTCAGATCGTACTGGTATGTAGATCGTACTGCTATCCGGATCTTACTGGTATTCGGATCGTACTGCTATTCAGATCGTTATGGTATTTAAATCGAACTCGTATATAGATCATACTGGGTATTCAGATCCCACTGGTATTTAGATTGC
Organism: Neuroterus valhalla; assembly: GCA_011762715.2. Classification (NCBI taxonomy): domain Eukaryota; kingdom Metazoa; phylum Arthropoda; class Insecta; order Hymenoptera; family Cynipidae; genus Neuroterus; species Neuroterus valhalla. Next base: position 7,841 of record WSXT02005877.1, on the reverse strand, counting down.
ACTGCTATTCGGATCCGACTAGTATAAGATTATATTGGTATTTACGACGTACTGCTATTCAGATCCTATTGGTATTCAGATAATACTAGTATAAAGATCGTACTGCTATTGAAACTGTACTAGCCTTCAAATCGAATTATTCCTGAGATCATACTGTAATTCGAATCGGACTGGTATCCAGATCGTGCTGGTAATTAGATCCAGCTGGTATTCAGATCGCACTGGTATTTTAATCGAAGTATTATCCAGATCGTGCTTGTGATTAGACCGTCCTGCTATACGGATTGTACTGGTATGAAGATCATACTGCTATTCAAATCGTACAGCTATTCATATATTATTCTGATACTTGAATCAGACTTGTATTCAGATCATACCGTAATTCAGATTGCACTGCTATTCAGATCTTCTGGTATTCAAATTCTATTGGTATTTAGATCGTACTGATAATCAGATCGTACTGTTATTCAGATTTTACTTTGGTATTTACACCGTACTAGTATTTAGATCCTACTGGTATTCAGATCGCGCTACTATTCATATCGTAATGGTGTTCAAATCGAGCTGGTATTCAGATGGTACTGTTATTCAGATTATACTCTGGTATTAGGATCGTTCAGGTATTCAGATCCTACTGGAATTTTGATCATACTGATAGTTAAATCGCACTGCTATTCATATCGTACTGGTGTTCAAATCGAGCTGCTATTCAGATGGTGCTGTTATTCATATTACACTATGGTATTTGAATCGTACTGTTATTCAGATCCTACTGGTATTTAGATCCTACTGGTATTTAGATCGCAATGCTATCCATATCGTATTCGTGTTCAAATCGAGTTGGTATTCAGATCTTACTGTTATTTAGATTATATTATGGTATTAAAATCGTACTGGTATTCAGATCATACCGTAATTCAGATCGCACTGCTATTCACATCCTTCTGGTATTCGAATTCAACTGGTATTTAGATCGCACGTCTATTCAAATCGTAGGTACTGTTATTCAGATCATACTCTGGGATTTAGATCGTACTTGTATTCAAATCAGGCAGTAATTCAGATCGCACTGCTAGTCAGATCTTCTGCCATCTAAATTCTACTGTTATTTAGATCTTACTGATAATCAGATCGTACTGTTATTCAGATTACACTCTGGTATTTACACCGTACTGGTATTTAGATCTTATTGGTATTCAGATCGCACTGCTTTTCATATCGTACTGGTGTTAAAATCGAGCTAGTATTCAGATCGTAATGTTATTTGTATTATACACTTATATTTAGATCGTACTGGCATTCAGATACTACTTCTATTTAGATACTACTGGTATTTTTAGATCGCACTGCTATTCATATTGTACTGGTGTCCAAATCGAGCTGGTATTCAGATTGTACTGTTATTCAGATTATACTCTGGTATTAGGATCGTACTGGCATTCAGATCCTACTGGTATTTAGATCGCACTGCTATTCATATTGTACTGGTGTTCGAATCGAGATGGTATTCAGATCTTACTGTTATTCAGGTTAAATTCTGGTATCAAGATCGTTTTGGTATTCAGATCATACTGTAATTCAGAGTGCACTGCTATTCAGATCTTCTGGTACTTAAATTCTACTGGTATTTAGATCTTACTAATAATCAGATGGTACTGGTGTTCAAATCGAGCTGGTATTCAGATCTTACTGTTATTCAGATTATACACTTGTATTTAGATCGTACTGGCATCCAGATCCTACTAGTATTTAGATCCTATTGGTATTTAGATGGCACTGCTATTCATATTGTACTGGTGTTCAAATCGAGATGGTATTCAGATCTTACTGTTATTCAGATTAAATTCTGGTATCAAGATCGTTTTGGTATTTAGATCATACTGTAATTCAGATCGCACTGCTATTCAGATCTTCTTGTATTTAAATTCTACTGGTATTTAGATCTTACTGATAATCAGATCCTACTGGTGTTTAAATCGAGCTGGTATTCAGATCTCACTGTTATTCAGATTATACACTTGTATTTACATCGTACTGGCATTGGGATCCTACTTGTATTTAGATACTAGTGGTATTTTTAGATCGCACTGCAGTTCATATCGTACTGGTGTTCAAATCGAGCTGGTATTCAGATGGTACTGTTATTCAAATTATACTCTGGTATTAGGATCGTACTGGTATTCAGATCCTACTGTTATTAAGATCCTACTGGTATTTAGATCATACTGTTATTCAGATTATACCCTGGTATTTAGATGGTACTGCTATTCAGATCATACCGTAATTCAGAACGTACTGGTATACCACTTATGCTGGTTCCCCACACATTTTATGTCTGTTTCAACTCGAAGAATTTTGTGAAATCGTTTTCATTTTCAGTCTTTAATTCCTTTTTATCTCTTTTCTCAATCTCTCATAGAACAAGGCATATGAACCGTCAAAAATTATCGTTTCCACCCTGCAAGTCATTTTTTCTCCTTTTTAGAACATAACTCGCGCAAATTACGTGACGTGTGCAGCTGAAAGGTCCGAGTGAAGACGGCGGAAGTAACAACGAGCCGTTTATCCTTGTGCGCCAAAAAGTAACAAGGGCCGCTCCCTCCAGGAAGATTAGATTAGGTTCTGGTCTCTGGTTTCCTGTCATAAGGACGATAGCTACAATGGGAACGGACACAAGGCTTTTAACTCTACCCTACCCTCATTAACCTTGGAAAATGTACAGGTGATACTCATGTCACCCACACCCACATATCGTCCTTTTTTATGCTAAAAACTTGTATATAATCTCGTGGTAGGCGTTGTGTGCGAACCTTGAATTTGAATATCACCTCGATTAGCGTCGATTTTGAAACATACGAGTATTTAGAAAAGATTGCAATGTTCTTCAAATCGCAGAGGTAGAAACTGAATTTATGAAGGGAATAATTGAAATAATTCAGACTTCTATATCTCAACGAATCAATTGTTATTAAAGAGTGGAGAACAGGGTCCTAACCTCAAAATTCAGTTGCCTTATTTCACTCCGAAAATACTAGAATCACATCTGTGAAACAAAGTAAGGGATACCATACGTCCTTGTTTTCAGGACATGTCCTGTTTTAGCCGTATCTGTCTTGTTGTCTTGTGAAATACTCAAAATGTCCTGGTATAAACGTAACCGAAGTTTTTACACTAAATTGTCGTCTATACTTATCGAATTATTAGTTGTAATACTTGAAACCATCACTTAAATATGTGTGACCGATTAGAGATAAAAAGTAAATGATTGTACCTTCTTTTTTGGTAACCGTTGAAAATGGATTTGCGAAAATATACATGTTCTAGCCATTCAAAACTCATGATTCCAGTCACTTTTTGTTTGCCATTTATTATTTTGAAGTGATCCTCAGTATTATTAAATTGATAAAATAATTTTTCGAGAAGACACCTATGGACACTATGAGTTTGACCGTATGCCTTTCGGGTTTAGGAATGCTCCAGCGAAAAAGAAATATAGAATTTTTTGGTTGAGTTGGGATGCATCTGAGAACTTTAAATAAAGTTCTGAATTTGGAGGTAAAAAATGCATATTCTCATCCAGAGTATATTGCCACATTTTTCTGCTTCGATATAAAAGTCGTACCTCTTCTAGTTCTCGACTCATTCATAAAAAAACTTTTTATATCCTGATTCAAATATTTCATTCTTTTCCTTCCTAAATTCGTGACTACTTGAAGAGCTCTTGATAGTTCAGAAAAAAACTGATGAGAAATATACGTTGTCATGTTCTCAGATAGATGGCGTCTTCAAACATTCATAATAATAATGTGAACAAATGTAAACAATTTCTACAAGGCGTTGAATAATTCGCGAACTAGCAATTTCCAGCGTTCCCAGAGTAACCGACTATTGATGTTTTTATTTCATGGCGCTAACAATTTTCTCCCGCGTAGACTACGGCCAGGCCGGTAGCCGTAACCCTAGCATAAGATGGAAGTATGCCCTACTCCAAATCAAGATTTTGTGATTGAAAGTACTAAAAAAAGAAAAAATAATAGTCCATTGAACCTTACAAGTTGTTTTTATTGTTTATATGGATGTTTTGGTTCTAATCTTAAGACTTCTGACTTGTAATTGTCGAAAAAGAGATCAAAACCCTTTATGAGCTCATTCATGATTCAGGGTCAGACTAAGGTCACGTCCCAAATACAAGGAAGTAAGACGTTAGTTTATTTATTTAACTGTTGATGTTTCAATTTTATGGTGCAACCAATTCTCTCCCGCGTAGTCTACGGCCAGGCTAGTAGCTGCTACCCTAGCATTAGGCGGAAGTATGCCCCACTCTAAGTCCAGATTTCCTCATTGAAAACACGATAAATGTGAAGAAATAATAGATTATTGAACATGATAAATTTTTTAAAATATCTATATGGATGTTCTGGTTCTAAGTTAAAGACTTTTGACTTGCAATTGTCGGAAAAAACCCAAAACCCTATATAAGTTCATTCATAAATGGAAGTCAGACTGAGGTCACGTCCCAAGTACAAAAAAACATAGTCGGCAGTTTATTTATTTTGCTGTTGATGTTTCAATTTTAAGGCGCGACTAATTTTCTTCCACGTGGACTACGGTCAGGTCAGTAGCCGCTTCCCCAGCATTAGGCGGGAGTATGCCCCACTACAAGTCAAGATTCTGTGATTGAAAACACAATTAATATGGATAAATAATGGTTTATTGAATATTATGAGTTTTTAAAATTATTTAAGTAGATGTTTTGGTTCTAAGTGGCAACTTCTGACTTGCAATTGTCGAAATGAAAAACCATACCCTATTTAAGTTCATTCATAAATGAAGGTCAGTTTAAGGTCACGCCCCAAGTACCAAAAACGTAGACGGCAGATTATTTATTTTACTGTTGATGTTTTAATTTCATGGCGCGACTAATTTTTTCCGACGACTACGGCTAAGCCGTTAGCTGCTACCGTAGCATTAGGCGGAAGTATGCCCCACTCCAAGTCCAGATTTTGTCATCGAAAACACGATAAATATGAAGAAATCATAGCTTATTGAACACGATAAGTATTTTTTAAAATGTTTACCCGGATGTTTTGGTTCTAAGTGAAAGACTTTCGACTTGTTATTGTCAGGAAAAAACCTGAAATCCTATATAAGTTCAGTCATAAATAAAGGTGAGACTGACGTCTCGCCCCGAGTAAGAAAAACGTAGACGGTAGTTTATTTATTTTAAAGTTGATGTTCCAATTTCATGGCGCGACCAATTTTCTCCCAAGTGGACTACGGCCAGGCCGGTAGCCGCTACTCTAGCATCAGGCTGAAGTATGCGTCACTTCAAGTCTAGATTCTGTGACTGAAAGCACAATTAATATGGAAAAATTATGGTTCATTGAATTTTCGAAATGTTTTTAAAATATTTAAGTAGATGTTTTGGTTCTAAGTGGATAACTTCTGACGTGCAATTGGCGAAATAAAAAACCAAACCCTATATATGTTCATTCATAAATGAAGGTCAGTTTAAGGTTACGCCCCAAGTACCAAAAACGTAGACGGCAGTTTATTTATTTTACTGTTGATGTTTTGATTTTATGGCGCGACTAATTTTCTCCAGCGTAGACTACGGCCAGGCCGATAGCCGCTACCGTAGCATTGAGCGGAAGTATGCTCCACTCCAAGTCCAGATTTTGTCATCGAAAACACGATAAATATGAAGAAGTCATAGCTTATTGAACATGATAAGTTCAGTCATGAATAAAGGTCAGACTGAGGTCTCGCCCCAAGTACAAAAAACGTAGACGGCAGTTTATTTATTTTATAGTTGATCTTCCAATTTTATGGCGCGACCAATTTTCTCCCAAGTGGACTACAGCCAGGCTGGTAGCCGCTATTCCAGCATTGAGCGGAAGTATGCCCCACTCCAAGTCCAGATTTTGTCATCGGATACACGATAAATATGAAAAAATATTAATTCATTGAATCTACTAAGTTGTTTTTATTGTTTATATGGATGTTTTGGTCATAAGTTGAAGACTTTTGACTTGTAATTGTCGAAAAAGAAACCCAAAACTTCCTTATAAGTTTACCCATAAATGGAGGCCAGAATGAGGTCACGCTTCGAACACAAAAAAACTAGGATGGCAGTTTATTTATTTAACTGTTGATGTTTCAATTTTAAGGCATGACTAATTTTCTCCCACGTAGACTACGGCTAGGCCGGTAGCCGCTACGGTAGCATTAGGTGGAAGTATGTTCCACTCCAAGTCAATATTTTGTCATTAAAACACTATAAATATGAAAAAATAATAGTTCATTGTACATATATAAAGTTTTTAAGAATGTTGATATGGTTGTTTTATGTAGTTTATTCACCTTGGAGACCTTCATGGAGTTCATTTTTCTTGAGTGGCAACATTTTTATATTTCCATTAGAAAAAAACTATTTTTTATATTATGTCACCAACAACTGGTTGGTGACATACTTCTGCTTGAGGTTGAGCTTGTGGCTACTGCCCTGGCCGTAGTCTACGCGGGAGATAATCGATCGCGCTATAAAATTAAAACATCAACAGTTTGTAAGCTACTGTTCCGATTGAGCTCAAACTTTCCAGAAAACTTTTTTGAACCTTTCCTGAACATTTTTCCTGATGACAAATTTCGCTGGCTCTGAATTTCCTCGACTCCCAAAACTCTGGAAGTTGTTAGTGCACGAATGATTCAACATCCTGGAAAAAAATTATTAACATTTATTAAAATTGATATTTTTAAGCTTTTGTTGATGCCATCGATCTGAGAATATCACAATACATATTCCTTATTAGTTGCATCAAAAAATGTCACGAACTTTTTAGTCAATCGCTAGTTAAATAAGGAGAAGGCGGAATATCGTAATCAATAAAAACAATTTTTTATAAATAATCCGGAAACGGAGAAAGCTGCTTATTCTCATATGGGCAAAAAAGATACGAAATTGAATTCTGAATACGACTATCTCCTTCTATAATTGAGATTCGAAACTTTATTCTCAAGTGTAATCGATTTCAAGAACTGCTGTCGCCTGGATACTTGATCAGGGGAGTAGAAAACTTCAAAATACCGAGATTCCCAAGTGCAGTTGCAATTATTTTTCTATTCGTATTTTTACGACTCTTTATTAATTGAGAAATGAATAGAGAGATATTCCTACCAATGAATGATAAGCCAACTAGTATTTATGATTCTCCATACTGGAAACGATTAATTGTCGCAGTCTGACTTAATCGCCAAAATTGTGGGTTGAAGCTGTAGGTGGACTGGTTGAACCTCGTGTAATAAATTTCCCCATTGACTCCCTATGGTGGCTCGCGCATTCAGAATCAAGGAACGAGTTTCCTCATTGTCTCCTTGAATGCAACACCAAGACTTGGATACCCAATGTCATTAATCTTCATTGCTATCTGATTATCCCAGAGCCTAATCGACCCTCGTCATACTCTGGTAACTGATCATGCGCATTATTATTCACAATTCTAGAAAAAAAAACGAAAACAATTATTCCCTCTATTCTTTTTGTAGACTCTAATTTTGATTAATATTTAAATATCAACATTAACGGAAGGCTAAAACTGGTTCCCTATCACAGGAAATCAAACAACGAATAATTTTATTTGGTTGTTTTGATAGAAGTCATGAACTTTTTACATTCTCATCATAATGAGAAGGTATTGGTTTTATGAGAAAATTGACTTTCGCGGAATTTATGAAATGCCCACGTTTTGAGACCTCCTGATGCCGAAAAAATAGTTTTTACGTTTGTGTCTGTCTGTCTGTTGTCGTCGTCGTCGTCGTTGTTGTCGTCGTTGTCGTCGTTG